>JAOEHY010026399.1:5462-34946 GCA_025447955.1 Psilopsiagon aurifrons | reverse complement strand
TTTTTTTTTTTACAGGGGTAAGAGTAGTGGGTTTCACTTGCTGGAGGCTGGAACAAGTCTTACTTATCCTAATGACTTCCTATTACCTCATGAGTCTAGGAGACCAACTCTAGTTTTTATTGGCCGCCTACATACCATATTTTCCTGCAGCTATTGTCACTGAAGGGCCTCTAAAGCATAGCAACACCCACACACAGTAGTCAGAAGCTGAACTTCCATGCGGGTTCACGTTTGAGTATTGTATTTTGATCAATTTTGATCACTGGTAAGTGGTGTCTTGAAACATTTTTCTCAGGCAGAACTTTGTGATTTCAAAAGTGAGTGTTCCTGAAGCTTATTGGAAATGATAGTGACCTGAAAGGGAAAACCGCAGTGAACTTTGTGTAGTATTTTTCCCGTTTTCTTTGAAATGAAAGGTAGTGATTTTGCAAATGCCTTTCCTGTGCTCTCACTAGCATGTGAATACCTTAGGTAGTTGAAAAAAGGTAGGTTAGACTGTTCTCTTCGGCTTCATATATCTGCTTTTCTGCTCTAGTAATATTTGTTAACTCCAGTAACCAGATATGTTTAATTATCATGAACATCCTATTATTTCATAATGGAATAATGTCAAGATGAAAATATAAAAACAAGAACTGTTTTGTCTTAGCTAAAGATAGAAAAATTGCTAGTAACATAAGAAGCTTTTTAATGGATTTGTTATGAATTTTTCACTTTTTTTTTATTAAAATAGCATGTGTTTCCACCATTGTTCATTTAATTCAATTATTCATTAAGAAATAATTGCCACAGCCTGAATCTAAATGGATATCCTAGAACCCCTGAACATCCTTACAATCTGAGAACAGATTGCATTTTCTACTAGTTGTAATTAAGACAAAGAAAGAAAAGGGATGAGTTCCAATGCGTTAACTATTCCCAACGATCATAAACTCTTTATTGGCAACGGGTTGAATTAAAATTAAATTCCTGTCTTTAATCCACTCTTGGATCACTTTAATTTTCTCTTGGAAACTGTGCTATGCCTACATTACCACATGTAAAGCTTTATGAGTTCTGTGTTTCCTCATTAAAGAGAGAAGTCTATGCCTGTAGACACCAGAGCTTGACCTGTTTAAAACACAAAGTATACAGCAGCTGTTCAGAAACTTTTTCTTGTTATCTCTATTTGCTTAAATTGCTAAACTGCTTCCATGAAAAATCTGCAAACATAAGGGAGTAATTTGTTTAAGTGAAAGAAGATTGAAAAGAAAAATTGAAAATATTCCTAATATTTCTCCTTCTCTAGTATCCGGCTGCCCTGATGAATCTTGGAGCCATTCTTCATCTGAATGGTAAACTGAAAGAGGCTGAAGAAAACTACCTCCGTGCTCTTCAACTTAAACCTGATGATGTCATCACTCAGTCCAATCTTCGCAAATTGTGGAATATCATGGAGAAACAAGGTTTGAAGACATCCAAAACATGACGATGAAAACTCTGAACTTTTTTTATCTTAAACTGGTTAAAAACACGAACCTGAACTTCCACACAGTTGTTGGATCAGAGAACTCACTGGACTTGACTGCAAGGATCTTAATTGCTGCTAGGAAAAGCTATTCTGCTTTTTGGCATAAGCTTTTTTGCTAGATAAATAGAAAAAAGGAGACTTTGAGATATTCATGAAGGACCTGTTACCCCGCAAAAATATTTAGAACCACGGCACTTGACAGAAGGTGTTTTGGCATATTTGATAAATCATTGCAAATCCCACACTGCTCACTTTTGGGTGGGTACTTGAAATGTATACTGTCATAGAAGTATAAAGGGAAGATTGCACAGTATACACTGAGCCACATGGGAGTAAAAGTGGTAAGGGTAGGTTAAAGTGTTTTGCTGATACTGTAACTCATTAAAATGTATACTAAATACAGTGTGTTTGCAGTTTGTCTTAATACTGCTGTATCTCACGTTAGAACCACTTGGTTGCCATTTTCACAGCTCTTATGGTCATTTTTTTTTCAAACGTTATTTGTGATTAGATGACAGCACTCAAAATTGTTTGCTGAGAATATGCATATTATTTCAATTTGTTAAGTTTTAATGATGTTTTCTCAAGATACACAGTCAAATGGCTACATGCTAGACAGAATGAGCAAGGAACCACCCATATTCTACATTAGCTGTGTGTGTAGAGTGGTAAAAATAAACTAACACAAAAGTCTAGATGTGTGATTTAGCAATACAAGCAAGACTGATGTTTGCCCTGATATCAAAAGAGTGTGATCATCTTAAGGAAAAAAAAAAAAGGTATTATAGAGCAATGTGTTTGACTTTCTCTACATTGCTGTCTGATAAGACCAACTTTAAACCAGACTGTCCTTATGGTATTTTTGCAGTAACTCAGACAAGTGAGATTTGAAAATATTAATACTTGGATATGCTACAGTTGAGACTTCATGAGCAACTCTGAGAAAAGGGAATGTTTTAAATTAGCGAGGCTAGCAAATAAGTGAAGGGACTGGATTAGATCATGCTTAAAACAGTGTAGCTCAAGAGAAAATTGTAAAGGTGGTTGCCAGTTATTTTTCACAGTGGTGGTGTTTTAAAAAATATTACCTATTTAGATGCTAACCGAATATTATCATTCTGTTTATGTTCTGATATGTGTGGTAGCACCAGAGCTGTCGAATATCTAAATATGCTTTTGGTGAGGTTCAGTTTATTTCTGTTTCAGAATTATTTGGCCTAGTTACTGGTTTAGTCTTCAGTTTTTAAATGTTAAAATAATTTATTTTAAATTGCAGTGTATTGAAGCTTTAGTAATTATTTTTTTCCAGGCCATTTGTTAACTGCTTTCTTTCTTTGGAATAACTATTATTGCTTGTAAGAAAATTTACTATTTCATTTAATGACCTGTTAGTGTCTGCTTCAGTGTTCATTTCATAAAGGTAAAGATAATGTTAAAGAGGTAGAGCACCTTGAACTGAAGCTTCTCCAGGATATTCTGTTAAAATCTCTTTATTACTGAGCAATGGTTTGGTTTTTTTTTTTTTTGGTTTGCTTTTTAACTATCAAGCACCATTCCAACAAAACTGTAGAGAAGGATACTTTGCTGTATTTATTTATTTATTACTTGACTGCAGCAATGTTACATGCCATTAACACAACAGTCTGTAAGTGTTGCTACTTCTTTTTTTTTGTTGTTGTTTTTCCTTGCAACTTTTGTGGTTAGTGTGTGTACATAACAGCAAAGGGGACACTTGAGTTACACTCTACCTTATTAGTCATTCTCCTTCCAATTCTCAATCCAAGTCATACACTTGGATTTTGAATCTGTATTGAAATAGATTGGGGAGTAGCTGTTTCAAAGTCAGTATAGTAAAAAATTGTAGTAGCATGTGTTTCCTTTTATTTCCTCTTACTTGCTGAAATACCATACATTGCTAAGTTTACAACTGGCCTACCAAAAGGGCCAGAGGGGCAAGATTGTTTGGTTTTGTGGAGTGTGTCAGGCTTTTCTCAAATAGTGTTATGGCTGGAAAAGCAAAATTGAAGGTTCAAAAGTTTAATTTCTACTTTATCATTGAAACCAATGTTAGAATACAATGGTAGCTTGAACTTATTCTCCTGCTTTACTCACTTTCTGGAAAAAGTATAGAAATAAATTAGATAGTTGCTATAATTGAACTCAATGTAAAACTGTGGTATCCTGCAGCTTCATTTGCTCAACAGCCATCGAACTTTGATGGCTTTTTAGTCTTAACCATTCACTATGTTATTTGTTTCCTTCAACTTATACTCATTCTTGTTTAGTAATTTTTATTTGTTGCACAGAAAGGGGAAAAGGGGAGCACTCCTGTGATACATTGATACCTGGTTTTGTTTAATTCTTAAAAAAAAAAAAAAAAAAAAAAGAAAAAAGGACTAGCGTAAATTTAACAAGAATGTCCCTGAAAATACATTTTTTTTAATATAGGTCTGGGCTTGATAACTTTCTTCTTTTGGGATAAATTTAAAACATGTTTCAAATATGTCTCTCTGCTCAGGGATTTATCATGGATTATTACAGACAGTGCTAAAAAAAAAAAAAAGAGCACAAGACAAGTTTACTAAATTAAAATTTTAAAATTTTATTTTTTGAGAAACTGTTCTTTGTATAAATTATCAGATTTGTAGGCTTTCCTTTTTGTAGAAATAATTGTTTATGTGCTAGATAAGAGAATTCCAATTTTGTTTTCAATAATAAAGCATTGATAACTAATACCCTGTGCATTCCTTTATGTGTTACTGTAACAACACTTGGTTTTGGCTTTAAATTATTCTAATTCAATGAGTTATATTGACTGTTTTACATATGGGAGAACTATATAGCATAAGTATAGCACAAGCTGTTACAGCTAGCTTTCTTCTACATTCTATTGCAATTGTACTTCAGCTAATATTTTCAGAAAGGTTCTCTAGGAGCATTTTTTTATATTTCTACTTACTACATCTAGCCAAAGGGGATGGTAACTATTATAGATGATTATTGTTTCTAAACACTAAGGGAATAAAAGCTGATGAATAAGATATATTTATAAATTAGTTTTGAATTGACATACAAATATGATGTCAGTTAAAATGGTTCTAAAATGTATAATTGGCTACAAAAGCTGGAAAGAAGACTTCTCTTACGTACTTGGATTTTTTAGTATCTGAGATCACTTTTCTCTCATGCTGCAATGTCACTTGATCTGTTTCAGATCTGCTGCCTTCCTGTGCATGAGGTGTTGAAGTGATATGGTTCTTCAACCTTTGCTTTTCTATTAATCTTCTGTGGACAGAGCCTTTTTACCTCAGTGGACCTAATGCTAGTTTTCTTATACATTTCTAGTTCTGTTGCATTCAGCTTTGTGCACTGATAGATTTATTCTATGACTGAAAAGTATTGATGGGCATGAGCAGCGCACTATAGGGGCTTCGGGTCACTGACTTCCAAATTCAGCTGTTATGCCTTATTTTTAAGAAAAGGTCATGCCTCACCTTCAGATGTGGTCATTCCTTGCTTAAGTAGGCTTTGATGAAATGGCAGACAATGAATACAGAATATGCAAAACCTAGTCTGATCTGTGTCATTCTTTTCTCATAGAAATAGAGTCTAAACATATCCTCTGGCATCTTATTGCATAATCCCTCTCTGTGAGATCCTTTTCTGCCTGCCTTGTTTTGTACTTCTGATGTTTCTGTTCTTCCAAGTATCACACTTTTTGGGTGGCAGATACCTGATACATCTCCTTTACTGATGAAGGCACATGGCAGCTCTATGGTGGCTTTTTAGTCCTGCTATATTATACAGGCCTACCAGAACTTGCTTGCTGCAGCTGGCACAGATGGCTGTATTACTTCTGAGATTTGAACCAGTATAAAGGTAAGCACCAAATTATTCTGTGTAAATATACCAGCTCATTTGAATCTGTCTTGGGACTCTCAGTTGTAGGCATTCCCATAGCAGCTTTGCCTGACAGGCATAAATGCAGGTAGAATGGAAGATTTTGCCTCCAGTTCAAGTGTGAGAACAGTCACTGGCAGCTGAATTGCTGTGTTTATTTTGCTGCATCCCTGAGGGTTGCAAAGGAGAGATTTTAGTAAGAGAAGCTGGAGATTAAGAAATAAATTGTGAGAGATCAAAAGAGAATCCCGTATAACCACTTACCTTTTTGGAATTATTTCTGGTCCTTTGAAATGAAATAGAGGCCCCACTCAGGCATCATATGGGCTCTCTCAGTTGGACTGACCCTGTAATTCGAAAACTCCCTGTCTTGCTTCACACAGATAGTGAACATTTAATCACTCTGAGATTCAGTATTGTGATATTGGGAGATTGTGTTTTAAAGAATAGCAGAAATCCAGTGTTATGCAGGTGATGGGGAAGGAGGTGTCAGGAAGGAGTTGCAGACATTTTTGTGGAAATGAGTAAGAATTTTAGAGGGACAGACTTCATTCCAACAACAAAGAAGGAATCCCAAGATCCTTCTATGGTAGGATAAACTACAGGAAAGGAAATGCATTGGTAAATAAAAAAAAAACAACAACAAACAACCCAAATATCTAACCAAACTAAGCAAACAAACGAAAAAGCCAAAAGGAATACAGACTTGAACAAGAGTCTTAAGTTCTTTTGGTATAATAATATATCAAAACCAAACATTGGCAGACAGAAATGCTGGCCTCTAGGGAAAGTATAGTAGAGTTTGAGGGATAACAATATGTACCCCATTGTGCTGGTTTCAGCTGGGATAAAGTTAATTTTCTTCCTAGTAGCTGGTACAGTGCTGTGTTTTGGGTTTAGGGTGAGAATATTGTTGCTAACACACTGATGTGTTAGCGGTTGCTGAGCTGTGTTAACACTGAGTCAAGGACTTTTCAGATTCTCATGCTGCCCTGCCAGTGAGGAGGCTTGGGTGCACAAGGAGCTGAGAGGGGACACAACTGGGATAATTGACCCCAACTGGGCAAAGGGATATTCCATACCATAGGACGTCGTGCTCAGGATATAAGCTGTGGAGAAAGGTGTCTGTGAGGTTGCTGCTCAGGAGCAGGCTGGACAGGGGTCAGTTGGTGATGAGCAATTGTTACTGATTTGCATCACTTGTTTTTCTCAGGTTTTATTTCTCTTGCCTTTTTTTTTTTTTTTTTTTTTGTCATTTTCCTTTTCATTATAATTTTTACCTTATTTTATTTTATTTATTTTTTAGTTATTAACTGTTCTTATCTCAACCCATTAGTTTTCTCACTTTTTCCGTTCCAATTCTCTCCCCCATCCCATGTGGATCCCCATCCACAAGCCTATGTGGTGCTTATCACCAGCTGGAATTAAACTGCAGCACCCAAGAATGCACTGAATGCATGCCTTGAGTTATGCCACTTGATTAGAAAACCTTTATGGCTGCATTTGTATTCAAATTTCAAACTGATGTTTCTCCCTTCCCTGTATATTCTTTGTGTTACATATTTACTGACGTTGTGCACTGGCTCTTTTGTGGTGCCACAGTCCTAGAATCCATGAGCTTTGAAGGTTACATATGAGGAAGCATTTCAAAAAGGTAGAAGCATCAGTGTGGGTCTTATAGAAAGGTGTAAGTTAAAATAGATTGAATTATGCATGCTTGCTACATACTATTTTTATTTTGAGTATAGTTTCAGTAACAAAGTGTAATTACATTTACTAACTGGAATTATTGAGTTTACAGATACTTCTGTGCACGGTTGGAAGATTAAATTGTTTATGTTTGCAAATTTGTGCCAGTTTATGTGTATTTGAGCACAAATTTTTGTTTTAAAAAACCTTTAGATTTCCTTTTAAAGAAATGGGTGTGGAAACCACATACAGTGAGAACAGTTGTGGGTTTGGGATTTTTTTATTTGATAGAACTTGTGCATAAGTCTGTCATTTCTTCCATCACTGGTCCTTTAGCTGCTGTCATTCTACTGTTACTTGGATATTTTTGTTTTTTTGAAACTCTGAACGTGGTTGTATGAAGCCGTGTTTCGGCAGGGTTTGAGTAACTTAAGCCAAACATTCAGTTATGAGCTCAGCAGAAATGAAGCTCAGCTTTGATGGCTAACCTTGAGTTCAGTTTTGATTTCAGGATTGATCTAACCCAGGTGAACAGATTTCTGAACCAACAGTATAGCTGTTTGCTGTACCAAGTAATCCAAGGAAGTAGACATTAATTGAGAGGCTTTGTTTGTTTCTTCTCCAGTGTTTTGTTTCTTGTTGGGTTTTGGGGATTTCTTTTCTTGCTGTCAGCAAAGCATATTTTGTCCTTTTCTGGAGTAATATATTTAATTTTGTCTCTGATTTTCTTTAAAGCAGATGTTTCTGCGTACCTGATATTTTTCTTTATTGCAATGAGAAATTAAGTTTATATAGAATAGATTTATTATTTTGTCATGTTTGTTGCAACCACAGCCAGAAGTTTCTCTATGGTACATGAGTGTATAATACAATGCATTATTCCCTATATTAAATCAATTCCCTCTTCTGTTTTCTATCCAATATGCAAAGCCTGTCATTGCAATAGTCACTTTTGCACACCCACAGTTCCTGGACTCCAGCATTGTTTTTCCTATTGTGCAAGTGAATGGTTTTACATGACAACATGAAGATGTAAGTTGCTAGAAAATGTCTTATTCCAGCTTTAGAATAGGATCTTTTCTTTCTTCTCAGCCAAAACAAACAAACAAGCATAAAAAATAGAACAAACCAATGATACTGTTAATAATAACAGAGCTCTATAAATGGCCCTTATGCCTTAAAATTCATGGATTGAGCATAGTGGCTCTGTCACAAAAATATCCATTATTTAATTACTATTCCTCCCTCTGAAATGCAGTTTCTCTGTGAAGTTCATGACATTTAATCTTTTCACTATGTAACTATAAATATGTCTGTGCTTGTGAATTTTATTTCTTTTAATGGAATGCCTCCTGATTGTTCTCAGTAGTTGAGAGTCTTTAGGATATTCTCTACTGCTTTGTTAGTTTTATGAATGATTTAGACTAAAAGAGGAACTGTTTTCTCTGAAGCTAAAGGTAAAGAAGAGGTTGTGGTTTTTCACCTTCAAAATTAAAAATTAACCAGAACTCACTAACAGCTAAACAAAAAGCAGGGAGGGAAATCTCTATTTCAGTCCTAGCCCTGAGGGAAACAGAAAAAATAGTATTTGTGGAAGCAAGTCATGAAATTTGGCGTGAAATCAGCCATTTTAGTGCCATTTAATTCAAGTTCTGATGAGAAACTCATTTAACGAGCAAAAGTGTTCTGATGGAGAAATGGGGCCTTTTAAAACTGAATTCAACATAAACTGTAGAAGAGAAGGCATTCAGTGGCAAAACAAGGGGAAGAGTGGGCTTCTAATAAAGTGTACAGGAATTTATATTTTGTTTTCAAACATGAGTTTGAAGTCCTGGGACAAGTCTTACTGCTTCAGACAGACAACATTGGAAGCTGCTGCACAACTGGTTACTTTGTCTGGTTTTATTGCTTGTTGTAAACACACCAACTGATATTTGAGCTTTCAGAAACTGGGGCTGAATGGGACTACATCATAGGGGTGTTTTTAGCAAATCCCAAGCTGCCACACCCATCTTGACTGTTACCTGCTTAAAATCTATGGAAATGGGAAGATGAAGAAATCATTTCTCAAACTTCCCTAACCCTAGTCTTCCCGTAATTTTACTCCTATGTTTGGTTCTTGGCTTCGTTTGCCTTGCTATATTCATTGCAGACAGCACTGTCCTGAGAGCAGTGATTTGTTTCTTCTAGTTGGCTGTAAAGTAGCCTACTCTAATGGGACTGTATAATTAGTTTTTCTGCCTCTTTCAGTAAGAATAAGTAAGAATAACCTAACTTTTAAATAAGAAAACCTAACTTTTATAGAAGTTACTTATTTGCAGTGTTAGTAAGTTTTCAATATGCACCTTTTCCTCTTAAATGACAACAAAAAGCTGTAATACGTCTTAAAATTGCTTTAAGCGTTCATATTAGAGACACAGAAAACTGTCAAAATTATAGATTGACTTACACTGAATAAGCATCATCACTTAGTGCTGGATTTATAATTTAATTCTACTCTGAGAATGGTCAACTCTAAGAATGGTATAACCAAACTCCATACATCTTAAAGAGGAATTGTACAGGTTCCAAATAGCTGTTGAATTAAACATTGATGATTACTATGAACATGTAGAACAGGGCTGCTACAAGGGGGACGATAACTGTGCATATAGCTCCTAGGAGCCTACTTGATTCGCAAAGCTGAATAACAAATTAGGAGGACTGAAGGGTTTGGTGTTTGTTTTATTTAGTGCAGTCTCACTCACTGCAAAGCTCGGTGGCAACGATTTGCATGATTAAGAACATCAAGACAGAAGCTGCTTTAAAGCACCTAGTGCTAGTACAGAGATTGTGCTGGTGGCTGACAGCGAGTTCCTGTTTCACAGTGCAATGTCACATTAACAGTTTATAGCAGGGACACTTTGCAAAAGGAATCTTTTTTCTTGTATTTTTAGGAAAATACAATTTGTTGGAAGATGCATTTCCTCTGAATGCCTGGAGAGCTTCTGTTATGGCAACTAGAGTAACCAACTGAGAACTAATTCACATTTCAGTTTGTCAAGTGCACAATTGTAATTGTTTCAGCGCTGTACTGAATGAATATTAAAGCCTGATAAGAAAGTGAACTCTCTGACATTCCTATGTATAACCCCTCCTCCTGATCTGCGAAAAACTATTTCTTGTCTGTTTCAGTCAATTTCAGAAGACCCCTCTTCTGTACTTCACAGTCCACTGAGCAAAGTTGTTTGAACATTGATTAAAATCTGTAATTATTTTAGCAGGAACATAATCAGGATTGATTATGCCAAGTAATCAAGGAAGGGGACAGGAACCTCAACCTAGAATTTAGTTTTGCTCTAGCAAAATATAATTGAAATACAAAGCTGTAATTTCTGAAAATTAGGTGGATTTTTTTACTAGTATTTTAACCACAAAGAAAAAGGAGAAATATAAAAATACAACCAGCACCCCTAAAAAATCCCAGGCCCCTTGAAATTATGCTTGTTTCTGTTACCTTAACTTCATATTAAAAAGGGCAGATTCTAGTTTGATATAAACCAAATAATCTAGTTCTACATGTGCTGTCTCATGAGGATGAGGTTAAACTGTACACTTAATCTTTGTTACTGTTTTTCTTCTGTAAAGTCCAGTTGTAATAACTCTTTTATGTAGATATTTTTTTTTTCTCTGACATGAAGTTGATGAATTTCCTCTGAAATTCTAATATTTTTATGCCTTGGATGATGTTAACTTTTATTGAAAAAAAAATTGTACCTCAGTTTATTTACCAAAGAAAATAAAAAATAACCTCAGTAATGGATTTCTTGGTCTTTGCTAGTTTATTTTTTTTTCAGTGGCTGGATTCTCACAGTTGTGTTCGGCTCCACTTCAAGCGTCACAGCTGCAGTTTGTTGCATGCTCACTTGATTTTTCTAAAAGCATCATCTCCCTCCCTGATTCTTTAACAGTGTCACCTTCTCCCTCTTGAATAGGTTCAGGGTTGTTTGCTAAGCACTTTTTGCCACAGTGCTAACCATTCAGCTGACAGATTCCACTTTCACAGGCTAAGGCAAAGCAAACAATTTGTCAGCTTAGTTGAAAGATTCAGTTGAGGAATGACTGAAGCATGAAACATGCTTTTTAATAATCTGTGGGTCATGCTGCTTATGAGGTAGGGTTTTTATGAAGTATAAAATGCAATCTCTTAGTCTTGCCTCATCTTTAGTTTTAATATTGCTTCTACATTGGTGGTGTCTACCTTTTCGAAGAAGTGTTGGAAGGGTTAATTGTTGTATTTCCATATAGATTACCTCTCAGCTTCTCAGGAGCTTAGCTTGCACCTGATGCTTATAGTCTCATAGCTTTTCTTTCCCTCAGTACAGGTCAGTGCAATTGCACGAGTGGACTTCTATGCAGCTGAAAGTACTGGGGCTTAAAGTTGTTGTGGCAGTATAAATGATTAAGCGTTTATACCTGAAATGTGAAAGCCTCTCCCTCCAAATATCAAACCCATTAACAATGACAGCACTTTTATTAGAAACTTGTTTGCTATACTTAGAATGGGCATTTTGGTGCACAAGGCTCCCAGTGGTCACAGCATTCAGGCTTAGCTTACAGGAAAAACAATGTTGCAATTTTTTTGAGCTTCTCCTTAAAAAACATACCAAATGCAAACCCAGCAAAAGCCCCAAAGTAGTGCAGTTAATTGGGAGGTCTGAATGTGCCGTCAAACTGTTGTGGCTACTGCTGATATTTGTCAGCTGAAGCTCAGTCCCTGTCATTAGTCACTGCAAACATGCTAATTTAATTTAACAAGATTGGAAGAAGCTTAATTTATGGCTAGTCACCTCACATTTGATGTGACTAAACATTTTTTCATGGATGCTTACTGTATGTCGGCTGGCCTACAGTAATTTGTGTAACATTATCCATTTGGAAATCAAGAATCCAATTTTCTAAGAAGCACAAGTTGACATGAATAGTGTGATACAGCCTGACCCTAGACTGACCTAGAATAATATTTTTTTCATAAGTTCATTTTGTCTAAGCCACTTCTACAATTGCACCAGATGATGTGTTTTGTGCTTACAGGGCACAAATGATGACAGTTACTCCAAGAAGCCAGAATGATCTGATCTATTGGTAGGCCCTTCATGGTCCTTAATGTGATTGATCACAGTACTAGCTCCAGAAAATGTAGTCTTTAATCCTTTAAAAACATTATATTTAGGAGAGAAGCACTAAAAATATGTTTACATAAAGCAGAGGACTGAGAAAACCAAGCTTGAATGTAAACTTCTGCATTTTAGATGAACTTAATGAAATCCAGTGAGATCACATAGGATGTATATGAAGTTAATTTGGGAAAGGCAAGAGGGTAGCAGGCCACTAATTGAAATATACAGTTCATTTGGGGCTGGTCAAATAACAGGTACCAGTGGCTAAAGCAATTCATTATTAACAGGAGTAGGGTACATCAAGAAAAGAGAACGTCACATGAGAATATGTTCAAGAAACATAACAAAAATGACCCCTCAACCATATCTGTTTGTCAGCCCAGTGCTGTAATAAGGATCAGATGTGTAAACTTTTCTGTTGCAGGAAAGAATAACCCCCACAGCTATTGCATCCTGTTGAAATATCTACTTATTATACCTTCATAACTGGGAAAATCATAGGGTCCCACTACGAGCTCAAGCATTTGCTGTAATTCCACCAAAGCAAAAAGGAGTTACATAAGCATATGCAAAAAATGAATCTACCCCCAAGGCCCCAGAGTTTCTCTTGTTATTTTTCATGTTGTTTATTCTTCAATAAATAATTATAAAGAGCTGTAATTAATTTTTCTTATAGTAAGCTTGAAAACGAAAGTGTGCTAAAAAATGAGTACTAGTAAACAGACTATGGTTTTATTCCCAGATTCATTACAGATGAATCCATGATGACAAATACATGCCAAATTATTTGAATTGCTACCAACTCTACGTTTGATTCTGTAGTTGCTAATCCTTGTTTCATAGTTCCTGCATATAGATTAAAAAGCTGATTATTAGCTTTAACTACCTTCTGGCAGTGGTTTAGAGACACTAATTTTACTAGTCACTGCATCTTGCAACACTCTCAGGTTGCAAGAGAGGGTTCCTGTTTTCCTTAAGTTTGGACTCAAGGTTGTTTTGGCTGGAGCTGGACGTTCAGACTACAAAGCAGGAGAGCTCACTGTTTGGTTCCAGCTAAATGCATTATGGAACTGGAGCTTTATGACAAAAGTGAGCCCGTCAAAGTTAACTTTAAGGGAAAGCACTTATTTCACAGTGAGAGCAGGTCTGATTTCACTCACAGGTCTTCTCTTCTTGTGCAGTTTAATGGTACCTGATTTCAACTCTGATGTAACCAAACATAGCTACACACCTTTCAGGGGAGTAACATTGGATTTAATTCTTTTTAAAGCTATTTGTACATAGGACTTTACACATAATCATTTCAGATTAGGGATAATGCAAAGCATTATTTTTACAGTGAGCATAGATTTATATTTTTTTTTTTTCCTCCTTTCAGGGTTGTGTCTCAGCTCTAGCACTGATGCTTATCACATTGACTTATGTTTTCAACTTGGAGGACATCAAGCAGGCAATTTTTAATAGTAAGACAGCTGAGATGAAGCGCTGCTTCATGACATGCATGCTACAACATCTCAGTGTTTTTTCATGCAGACAGGACTTGCTTTCAAAAGTTAAATATTCCAGCTTTCTTCTGATCCCAGTTGTCCAAGATTTTCCAGGTGGGTTTTTGGCACATATGAGATATTGAAGCTTCATTTTTTTATTGTTTAATTTAGTGTGCAACTAGAAATTCTGTTATGCGATCTGTTTAGTGTATTATTAAACTGTTCTTGCTCACTTGATAGATTTTTTTTCCAAGTGCTCTTGATTTTGACTAAATTATTCAATTAAGAGGCAATCGATTTCTAAGATACTACGTTTTGAAAATGTTCTCAATTTAAAATTGCTCAATAAATATGTTTCTTTAGAAAGTTTATGTTATTTCTATTACCTTTAAGTACCAAGATTACTAATCATTATGCTGTTCCATTTCATTAAAGTCAATTGATTTCAAACATTTCAGAAAACTATTTACTCCTACTAATACTTCAGAAGCCTCTAACAGCAGAGACTAAATTGTGATTTTGACAGGGTAGATCTTTCTTTCTATCTTTGTGGTTAACCTGTCTTTGAGCTTCCACGTTTAACAGTTTGATTACACCACTCATTTTTAAAGTGATAGACAAATCTGAGAGAATTGCATTTCCCCAGAACAAGTGAGCTTACCTAAATAGAGACTGTCAAACACTGACAGAAATATAAAGTGAGGAACAGAGAGAGAGAAAAAAATACCAAATGTACAAATATGCTATTGTGCTTTTCTCCTTCTCCAGTCCTTCTGGGATCGAAATGCTGAAAACAAATCCAGATTGGAGAGTGTGAACCTCAATGTGGGAAAACAGGAGCTTACACCTTTTTAAGCATCAGGGGATCTGATCATTAGACACTTCCCATAGGAAACCAGGCCTCATTAGTTCTGCAGCCCACAGGACTGTTTTTCTAATGGAAAGAGGTTCAGCTGTGCAAGCAATTTTTTTTCTGTTACTTTCAATCTGGGTGCCTATTTCTGAGGTATCTGACACAAGGTATTTTTGACCTGATTTCCAGCAGTGAAGAAAAATTCCAGAGTTAAATTGTTGTGCATTTGATATTTCAAAAACTCCCATTCCTTGTATTACAAGCTCGAAAATACTGTCAGTCTGCTCATGCAGTGTGTGTTCCATAGATCTCAATGTCACATTACAAGCTCTGATGTAAAGAGAGATTTAAAACACTACTCACTATTTTATTAATACTGGTATATTCCTTAATGCATTTTCCTGGAGCTATCAGAATATTTTAATGTCCCATCACTCCTGCAACATGCAGAAGGGCCATGGAGTGATAGTTTTCCCATGGCAGAAATGCCTTTAAAGGAAAACAAAGCAGTATTTAACACTTCACAGCAACTCTCATAGGCAGTTTATGGTAGTGAGAAACAGTACTGAACCCAATTGCATCTGACACAGGAATGTAGGCTAGGAAGATGCAATCATCTGGCTAAAATTTTTTAAAGATAATGAGATTAGCATCCTATTCTTGTACCAAAGATCCCTAAAGCTTTTAGAGACCACAGCTGAGGAGACCCTGTGTCTTATTTTCCCTTGGAAACAGAGAGTCCCTTGGAAGTTTACTGATTGAAGGTGTTATGCTCAAGGTGCTCTGAGGTATTTGATTTCTCAGTGTTACCCACTTCCAATTGTAATATGGGATTCCTGAAGATCAAGGGAGATCATGAGATCAGTGTAAAGTACTGTAACAAACATCTTCCAATAAATGAAACTATTTTAAAGCTGACATCAAGGAGCAAAATGTCAACAGCAGTGAAGTAGGAACTGGCCACCCAGTAATGTAGTATCTCGACATTACATCTTTCATTTTAATGTATCCTAAACTATTTAAATGGATAACAAATGAGGATCTCCTTATTTCATGCAGCTGCCTGGAAGCTGCAGAAGTATAGATGCACTGGGAGCATGCACCCTTGGTATTTAATATCATGTTTATTATGTCTAGCTTTAAGCATTGGCAATACTACTCTGTTATCTGTGATTTTTTTATGTTAGTTGGTTCACAATAGTATCTGAGCATGTTCTGGTATTTCAAAAACTGCAGGCTAAAAAGTTGACCTTTAGTTCATTTTTGTTTTTTTTTTTTTTTCCAGAGGGAAAAGAGAGTATGAATGTATATTAATAACTTAAATTTATAGTTAAAGTCTGCTTTATAATTATTGTCCCAATAGTTTTTTTAAATATTAATAACTATATTCTATTCTGTGCTTAAGCTGGATATCTTTGGCACAAAAAGGCGTAAAAAAGCGTCTTTTACAGAGGGTGGAAGCCAGGGAGAGCTCTGGACCTTAGTTCGTAAGGAAGTCTGTTAAAGAGTTTCAGAACAGCCTGTGGAAAAATAGCATCTCTTGGTTGGCCAAGATTTATCCTTATTTTCAAGTGCTTTGTTGTGCAAACCTATATACCATAATTTTTACCAAGGGGTTTCTGTAAACATTTTATATGCTAGTCATAGATATCTGAAAAATTGTGAAAATTGCCTTCTTTGATGTGAAACTTTACTCTGTCCACTGAAAAGGTTATAGAATGCAAAGGACAACTTTGATATGCTTTTGCTGGTCGAGAGTTCTTAGAAGATGACGCATGCTTAATATTAATAAACGTTTCCATAAGGGATGGTTATTCCACAACAAAAGAACAGAGAAACATGTTGCTGTTCAGAAGTGGCGTGATAGCAGCATGTGGCAATGAACCTTTTTGATAAAATATAGATCATTGACTTTTCCTGCAGTTTGGGAACTGGAAAAATGCACTGCTTTTATTAGGTTGGGTGTCTCAATAATGGGATTGATTTGTGGGTTGCTCAGTTCTTACTACTGTTTCCAGATCACCCCTGAGCTATGATGGTGTATGCGTATAGTGAGTTAAAAAGTATAGTTAATTGCATTTGTAACTGAAATTCAGTAAGATATGCTGGTCTTTAGTAAAGCTAATACTGAGTCTTTATTGGTTTCTTGTGTCTTTTTGTGTATGTGTGCTATGTACTTGATTGAGCTTTAAGCTTTTGGTCTGAATACTTAGCAGAGCCTTTACAACAATAAAAGTGATGGAAGGCCTGTTGACCACCAACACTTAGCTTTTGGGGCCTTAGGAGAGCATGCATAAATACTTTAATGGCTTTAGTGTGTTTTCATTGGGGAGCATCAAAACCAGCCTCAGCAGGATGAGCCAGAGAAAGCAGCCGAGGCTTTGTCTGCACAGACGGGTGCAGACAGTCATGCGTTTGATCTGCTTGCACACTGAGCTGTCTGAATGGAAGCCAGCTCCGGCCTGGAAGCCATAAAGACATGTTAATACATTGCTGTGCCGGAGCTCATAAGACTTACTGGTGTTAGGACTACTTTTTTTCTCAATAACCTCTCTATAACTTGTTTTTTTTTTAAATGAAGTTGCTCCCATGGTTTGTTCCAACTACTATATAAAATAACCTATTTTAACAGGACCACAAATCACATTCTCAAAGACACAAAGCATGAAATGTTTTATATGCTGTTGGACCTGCAAAATGATCAGCAGTTATTATTTCATAAGTTTTATCAGCTTCTGGTTCTGCAGGTGAAAAAAAGGAAGTAAAACATAACATAAGATGTTCATCTAGTAGGAGCGTACAAAAGTGACATAAACCTAGCAACCATGACAGTTGTTCTAGTAAACAGCTAGTGATAATAGATAGTTTTCTGCTTGAAGTATCTGGAGAGATTGTAGAACAGTATGACGTGGATGTAGTGTCTAATTTAGTGCTCTGGGTTAATAGCAGGCAAAATGCAGAGCAGCAGCCCAGCATCCAAAAATTCTGTACCCTGCCACAGCAATTCCTGCCCATATCCCTGTGCAAAGGGTAGGAATGGCTGAGAGGAAAAGGCTGAGCAAAGAAGACTGAATTTTCTTTATATAGAGGCAATGTTAAGTTAGAAAGGAAAAAAAAAAAATCACATAAAAAGCCAAGGAGGGTGACAGAGTAAGTATGATAAAAACAGAGAGAAAAAAACCTAAAAGAATAAAATGATATTGTCATAACACCCACAGGCCTCCCTTCTGGAAAAGACAGGGAGTAATTATCAGTGGCTGAAGTCAGTGTGCTGCAAACTCAGTCTCCTAATATCATTAATAATCTCGAGAAATGAGTCTGGAGGATAGAAATGAAACTGGCAGTATTTCAGAGGTAGAGTCAAACATCGGCTGTCATCCCGTTGAGAGACATATCCTGTTAGGGCCTGTTAATGTGGTGCTCTTGTCAGAGTGACATATAACATTACATGTTAAACAAGTGGCAGACAAGACAGCACAGAAGCAAATTGTTCAGCAGATGGCACAGCCTACTTACTATCTGAAGTTAGAAAATAGAGCAAATGCCATTTTTTGCATTTTCCCTCTCATTCTTTCCAAATACTAGTCTGGATACTGCTCAGCAACTTTCTTTGTTGTGGCTGTTGGGACAAGAGGAAGTTCACAGTGTGACTATAATATGAGGCATTTCGTGTAGAACACTAATCCTGTGTCTATATACATATAGACATTTTGAGCTGAGATTGCAGCAGGGTAGGATATGTTTCTGAAAAATAATGAGTGAACACTTTGAGAGTATTACATCTCCAGATACCAGTTTTGAGCTATGAACCACCTGTGGCTCATTGCGTCGCCTTTGTTTTTTAAGCCCTCACAGTTTGCAGACACACTAGACTTACCTATACCATCCACCCACATTCTTAACCCTTGAAAGAGAGAAATTTTCTTTAGGATCTGGAAAAAAGCAGCTAAGCAGTGTGATAACTGTTTTTTTCTCTCAGAGTTCAATTTCCATCTTTCTAAAGAAAATGGTGGTGTTCTGAAAAAACGATGTGTCATTGACCCTAGTGTTTTTGGAATGTGCTTTTACAAATCAATCAACTGACCTGTAAGGGAAAAAAAAAAAAAGAGAGAGTGCCATCAGCCCTCAGTATGGGACAATATTAATCAAGTAACAGTTGGAATCTAAACACATCTCCAGGTGGATCTGTTAATCCTGGTTCAGATTCCTGGTTACATTGGCTTTCTTCCTCTAGCCCAAGAAAAGGGCAGTGAAAGACAGGCTATTACTATGCAACATGACAGACAAGGGAAAAATCCATCATCCATTACTTATTAAAGGCAGTAGCTTGGTGCTCTTCACACACAGACAACATATAGTCTTTTCTCTCAGGTGTGTAACAGGCTAACTGTTCAAGTACCTCTTGGTCTCAGAGAGGAAATCCTAGTCAGAAATCCCAGTGGTTGGTTTGAGAAGCCTTAGTAAGGAAAGTGGAACCAGTAGCAAATTCTAGTCCTGTAAAGTATTTTACGTTCTGTACAAGGAGATGAAAAAGGGAAAACCTTACCTTCACAGGCAGAATATTCAAAGTCACACTGGTCAGCCAAAAAGTATCCTGCAATACACGATTTTCTTGGGTCGAACTTACGAATTTGTAGGATTACCCTTCAGCAGGATCCAACTCTATGTGTTACAATATATGCGCAATAGCTTAAGTTGTGCTTATCAAAAACTTCACTGATAATGTATCATGGATGATTTTATTTTTTTAGAAGATTTAGTAATATACATATCAAAATCAGGATGAAACAAACATAGGTAGAAAACTCAGTTCTTTAATAAGCCTCATTTTAGTATTTTCTTGAAGGGTCATGTAATATTTTTTCATTGAGATGTTTATAGCTGGCCACAAAATAAAATTATTTCTTGGTGCACTTGGAAACATAACTGTTGAGGGGTGAACATAATGTCATAATGTCCTCCCTTCTTTTATGTTCAAAATGCAAGAGGTCCCTTTCGTGTGATATAGCGAATATTTTGTGACTCAGCTTGTTCTTAGAGCTTACTACAAACAGTGTCTCTTGCGGAAAAAAAAAAAAAACAAACACCAAAATTTAAAAGCAATAACGACAGTTTCTTGAATTAATGTAATTTTTATAATTTTGCTTATGTTTGGCAGAGGGCTTTTGTATGATCTGTTTTGTCTGATCTGTTGCATACTCTAACTTGCAGATCTAGAGTGTTTCAGATGTAAGTTTTTGTTTGTTATCTAAAATATGTGCTACATTTCTATAAAAATCTGAAGCTATTTTCTTTTCACCTTCTGACGATTTATGGAGTTCGAAAATTCTAATCCCTTTGTTATTTTACTGTGATCAAAAGAGTGTGTGTGTGAATGTGTGTGCGAGAAGAAAGGACAAATGTGAAAATCCTTTATGGTAGAAATGGGCTTGATTTGAGACATAACTTTCAAAAATTTTTCTTGAAACAGGAACCTTCTTCCATATCATTCATGGTTCTTAAAACATAGGTATGAAATATTGTATTTCATTTTTGCAGTAATTTAGTATACCATTAAAATAACAGGTTGATTTTCAATGGTGACATAATGGTTTTAATGCATACTTAACAACACTGTTATGAATTTCAGTTATTCTCAGCAGTCCACAAAATCCTTGGGTATTTCATGTGCAGAAATTTAGTTTCAAAGACGAAGATAATCATTCTGTTTTATTCCCTGGTGCTAATAATCAGGAATGAAACTGAATACAGATATATTTCAGGTATTTTTAAGATTCTGGACCATCTTACCAAATTAATAGAGATACTTATGCTAAAATCAAGGGACCCCTCAAATATGGGAGATTTCAATGTGCAGGTGTTAAGAAGTATGTATCAATGTGAACAAAATTTCCATTTCCTTTTACCACCAAGAAAATTCACACACTAATTTGATAAGTATGTTTTAATGAAAGTTGTAACACAACTACTTTCTACATAAGAATGCTGATAGAGCCATAATTTCTGTCTATTCCTCTTTACTAGTCATTACTTTGATTTGTTGCAACTAACTCAATACGTTCCAAATCATTATAAAACTGTTTATTCTGCTCTGCAACGTCTGTTAATAATCAGCTGCTGTTGTGCTGCTAATATGTTTCCGAATAACATGAAGTATATGAAAAGAAAGGCAAATGGCAGTTGAAATTATTTTACAGTTCATGGGAAAAAGCCTGAAATTGTTACAGTCATTTTCACATAGGAAAATTTTGGACAAGGATGTTCACAAAGGATGATATAAAACTCCCTATACTCTTGCTCTAGTTTCATTGGGAAAGACATAACTGACATAGGTCTTCTAAATGACCCTCTGCCTTTTTCAAATGAATGCAGAGGGAGAGATTTGCCCTTTTAGGGTAATGCTGGCCTTTATGAACAATCCTCACAGAGTTTAATGGGTATAAAAAAGAAATAGAGCACTAATAAACGTGTAAGCCTCTTCAGAAGAGGTCTTAAGTAAGTTTCTTAAGTAGGTCTTGTTTTTGTAAAAGATTACAAAAGCCAATATGTCCAGCAAGGCCAATTCAACGGCAGATGCTCAGTTGCCCAAAATGAGGTCATATAGAATGTAATAGAGATGAAATTTATCCCTGGGGATTTTAAGTCATTCTGTGTCATTTTCCATCAATCAAGTAGAGCAATTAAAATAATCCCATGAATTTAAATTTCACTTCAGCTCCAATTTCCTTAACATGTTCTCTACTTTCCAAAACCTACCACTATTCTTTTGGCTACTTGACAGTAGCTATTTGGTTATTGTAACACTGAATGCTGAGACTATTGGATCTGTACAGCAGATATTTGAAATGGAGAGATCAAATTATGGCTGCTCTCAGGATCCAACCTAGGAGTTTAACACAAGAAAAAACCCATGAGTCTGATGTGCAGCCACTACTTACAGGAAAATCTTTGGTGAATGGCAGAAACAGAGTGAAAAGATGCAAAACACCTTGACCTAAATTTTAGTGGCAAAATACATCGAAAAGTTGAGAATACACCTATAAATAAAGCTGAGTCCAAATAGTCAAATAGATTATAAAGAAGGCAAATAATTTTAATAACTGCTTTCAGGTAAGGGATCAAGGAAAGCAATCAAAAGGAAAGAAGATTAATTGTTTTATCTCAAGATTATCTGTAATCAGTTGTTGATAGAATCACAAAGGGTGTTTCAAAGCTGTGGTTTAATTAAGAGATGATCCAGAATTATCACCTTTAATTAATTTGCAAAGGTCATTTTGTATTCAGTCTTTTTCAAAAATATAATCACAATGAAATGAGTTTTTAGAATAGAAGATAAAAATGCTGTTAATTCAGTTGATAAAACAACACTGAGCAACAACAAACTGACATGTATGAACAGCTGACATTGTCCATTAGATAGACCATTTACAGACTAAGTTGTCACATTCTTGAAGCGACAAAAGTACAAGTAATTAAACTGTATGATTCTGGATTTAGTAATTCAGTGTTTAAGAATGGCAGTTAATACAGAATCAGTCTGATCTTCAATAATCTCTAGACTAGGCAATTAGTCATCTTACATCACGCATGTAATTGATGGCTACTTTTAAGCAGGATTTATTTTCAGTACAACTTCTATTCCTTCTCCCCTTTTCCCCCTGGGAGTTACTTTAAAAATTTTCAAATAAAGAATCAGAATATCTTGTAAAACAACTACAGTGAGATTTGTGCTTTTATTTTCCCTCCTAAATGTTGGCTTTTAGCACCTCTTGGGAAATCCCAAACCACTTATAACATTTATATCCCCCTCCTTTTCTTGATGTCTCTCAATATCACAACGTATTTTTCTACTGAATATTAAAAACCAACATTAATCATCCAACAGTAAGGAGAAGAAATTCAGCTGGTATAAACAGGCTTTAATGACTTCAACAGAGCTATGATAATTTATGACATATGAAGATCATGCAGTAAATAGCCTATAAAATCTAAATGAAGTATACATTTAACTGCACAAGGCATGTGATTTGTATCACTGTTTGTTCTAGTAACTTCTTGACATGATATCAATACTATTTAGTGAAAGATCTGAAACTTGTTGGAAATTTGGTTTCATTTTAACCATAGCCAGTGGATGTCCAAATAGAATAAGCAGTAGTAGCAAATCTGTTAAGTTTGTTGCTTAATCTGTGTTAAATATAAAGTACTTGTGTTAAATATAAAGCACTTGAGTTAAATAATAATGAAGCACAATTTATTAAATATTTAATAATTTAATACTTAAACAAAAATTAAATACTTCAAATTTCTTCTTGATTTAAATTTGGTTTAAATGAACTGCTAATGCTTTGTTCACCTTGATGAATCCATTCAGTATTGGAAGCCTGATTCCTCAGAAAACCAGAAGTAAGTGGTAGGTTTAACTCTAATTTGCTTGTGTAAGTACAAAGTTGCATTGCAACATATTCTGTACATTTTCATAATTTTTTTTTTAATTGGATGCCAAATTTAATTTCTAAAATCAGGACTCTGGTAGCAATATCTAAAATACCGTAATGAGAAGCAAACTTCTATTTGCAAAGCAAGAAACAACAGCCAGATTGTTTCTTCTTCACTTGCTGTGCACAGTGTGTGTTGGCACTACATTGCAGTAGCTTGGAAATCTCAAACTGTCAGGAAAAACAAACTATGTCCCACAGACAGAATAGAAGGGTAAAGAAAAAACACAAAAAGGAAACCAGGAATTCATCTTCATTTAACAAAAGCATGCTATATTTGGCAGCAGTATGGGGGAATCTACTTCTCTTTGATGAGTCACCATTCCCAGTTTGTCCTTTTTATGCTGCTCTTTTCCCATTTTTTTCCCATAGTACTAAGTTTGATTTAATGGCAAATGAAACAAAAAAGAGAGGCACATCATTCACATTGATGCATTCTAGTCTGTTTTAAAATTGATGTTCATATTAGGAAATGAAAAGGTATCCTGATTATCCAACAATCCAGCATATATATATATATATATGCTAGAATAAGCATATTATTTGCATGTCTGTTCTGCATATTTTTAGGATATTTCTTTTTCTTTGCTCTTAATTTTCAAGAGTTACCATTTCTTCATTAGACTACCTTTCTTTTATTGAATTTCCAGCAAAATTAGTGTTTACCGAATATCACCACTTCGGAGGTCCGAATCATGTAATGTAGTAACTGGCAGGCTTGCATCTCAGCATTATTTCATCACTTAAGGTTGGCCAATTTTTCCTTGTTATGTTTTTTTCCTTGGGAATTTTGTGCCCTGGATAAACTTGTGTTTTTTTCCTCTGCTCTTTTTATCTATGCATGATCATTCATATTTACAGCTATACCTAGACCTAGCGCTGTGAAAGTAAAACTGATTGACCAACACAATAGACTGCAGAACTCCATTTCACGCTCCCAGTCTCTATAAGGACACACACAAATAGTAAATTTCTTCAGTATGTCATCCAAAACAGTGTGGCCACTGGGAAAGTGCC
The DNA here is from genome assembly GCA_025447955.1 of Psilopsiagon aurifrons. Lineage (NCBI taxonomy): Eukaryota > Metazoa > Chordata > Aves > Psittaciformes > Psittacidae > Psilopsiagon > Psilopsiagon aurifrons. The sequence continues at coordinate 10,833 of JAOEHY010026399.1, read as the reverse complement.
AAATACCTGAAGTGCAGAAGAATGCAGAGAACAACCTATACCTGGAGTTAAACACCTGTTCCATGATATTATGGGGAAGTTGAGCAGCAGCAGCATGAAGTTTGGTGTGTCTGTTCTTACGAGAAGCTACGTGGTGCTCACACATTTCAGGTAAAGCAAGATGAGGACATGATGCTGGTGCTAATCCTTGGATGATTTTGACTCTGCAAAAGCTGAAGGGAAAAAAAAAAAAACCCAAACAAATATTACCATCTAACTTAAATTTTTAGCCCAGCTTATTGTGTACATAATTATGTTTTCCATCCACCCTCTCTATGGTCCATTAGTACTTAATTTAAACTCTTTTTTGTTTTCCATGGGATGAAAACAATTTTCCTTTGAGGCAAATATTTCCCATCACCTCCAGTGGGCTTCTTTTCTCATCCATTCTCTCCCCACGTTGCTCTCAGGAGAGTCAAATAGTTGCTTACAGATTTGGAGTGCCAACATTGGTGCAGGCTTCCGTCTGGTGGTGGAACGAACCCTGGCTATAGAGACCCGCTTCTCCTCACCCCCAAAAACAGAATGGGAGGGTTCAGACAGGAAGGGTCAGCCCTTGGCTCTGCTGTTGCCATGGTGCCCCTGAATCTCAGCAGTGAGACCTCCAGGATCAGGAGATGCTCTCATGGCCCTTGTGATTGATATGACTGACCAGTCATCCTTGCAGACCAAACATCTGCCAATCCAGTTGCCTGTCTTATTAAGTCTTGAATCCCTCACACTTGTAGTGTCATTTAAATGAATTATTTTCCAGACTGTCATCAAAGCAACGCAGCTTCTGGGTTTTCTAAATTGTTGTTTCACAGTATGTATATGTGATTGATGAGAGCAAATGCAAGTAATGCCACTGAAGGTTTGCAGAAAGTTTCTAAATGAACCACTTGATAATTTTGATGTTGGCTGAGATATGGAAAACTGCAAAAATATCAGCAAAGACCATCAAGAGTATGAAATAGCTTCTGTGTGAGGAACAAAATGTTGGCAATCATCAGTATGGTAAAGACATACTTGATGGAGGGGAGGGGAAATAATACAGATTTATAGACTCCTTAGTAGCATTCAGGGGCTTAACTGATGTTTCATTCTTTTGCCACAAGATCAAAGGGCAAACTAAATAAAACTGGTGACAATGGGTTCAAAACAAGAGGACTCTTATCAAGTATAATATGGATGCTTAAGGTGTACCTGGTGCTCAAAAAAAGACTTCCTAAATTGAAAGGAAAAAAAATTGAGAGTTATGTACACAGGAACCACTAGATCAGTATGTCCCTGACCTGAAGATGATAGAAGTTTATGAGTATTATGGGGAAGTATTATTTTCATTTGCTTTTATAATCATCTCTAGGTAATCATACGTTGATTGCCACTGTTGAGAGCAGAGTACCAGCATAGATGGCACTTTGATTTAAACTGGCACACTATTCTTATTTTCTTACTTTCTATTTCTTTTTTCATTTAAAGGATAAAATAAGAGAGATTACAGAGCTGTAAAATACAGAAAAAGACCTGAAGATTGGTTCAGCATAAAATAATGTATATATATATATAAAAAATTCCTTAGTAACTCCGAAATATTTGCTGTGTTCTTGAGAATTTAGAATTCTGGCGTTATGAAAACAGTCCAACAAAGAAAATGCAGCTACTCTGCCTTCTTGTAAATTCACGTATTCAGGAGGCTAGTCTGACTGGAGCATGATATCAGATGGATTATACATTTTACAGTTCATAGTAATGAGATTAAATGAGAAATATCTTTGTTGTCAGAAGCAACCTGGCATTTGAATAATGGTGATGCTGAAGTGGAAAAAAAACACCTGTCTGGTGCAAACAAAAAGGAAAAATAATAAAAAAAGAAAAGTCTGGCCCATGAAATGTCACCACTGCTCAAATTAAATGGAGAAGAGAGTTTTCATGGTATTTCTGTGTAACAGTTTATCCTTCTTTCCTCTTTTATTCTTGAAATGTATCCAAATTTCCTCCTGTTGTTCATTGTCATCTCACTGCAGGACTGTGATTGAGTGCCACAGCAGTCTCCTTTCTGTTATCCCTCCTGAACTAGATACACAATTTGCATAGAAAAAAAATTGTAGTTTATTTTTTGTCTGTGCTGTTTGAATATGTAGCAAAAGGTACTGTGTGAATGCTCCCCCATGGTGTGACTATATTGGTATTTTTTAAATTACCATTAAATTGTTTTTACAGAAAAAAACTTTTCATTCTGAAGAATAACTACCAAGGATTTAGAAAAAATGTAACTGTCAGAAATATAACTAAATCACAAGTGAATATAAGCTCAGTTTAAAGTCAAATGTATTTTTAGTATTGTACTCCTCTTTCTTAAACAGTAAATGTGCATTTTAATGTAAGTAAAATGATTGAAACAGTTAAGCAAATTGCTAAACGAGATAACCCTTTCCAGAGAATCTTTGGTATAAAACTTTTAAATAATTAAATTTAATCACAAAAAAAAAAATTAAATTAAATTATACCGAATGTCTGATTATGGTTCATACTTGGAAAGTAATACTCTGTGTACTATATGTGAATAAAGAAAATATATATACATATAAACTTCTAGTTTCAGCTCTGCTTTTCACCATATTAGTAATTTGTGAATGCTGAAAATGTCATTGTCAGATGGGATGGCTGACGTTTTCCTCAGAATAGAGGTAAGCAGAACTGGCAGTTAACAAGCTGATCCTGGGACTATTGCAGCTTCTGAAGGGATGTTCACTGAAGGAATAATCATTTAGTGAACAGATATTTTAAGGAACTAAGCTAGTACAGATTAGCCCCACATGGGCCCTTTATGCTTACTTCCACATCTGTAAAGCAACTGCAGGCCAAAAAAAGCATTGCATTGTCCTGGGTTCAGCAGTTGCAGACATTTTCTCTCTTTCTTAGTAGCTGGTGCAGTGCTGTTTTATTTTGACTTTTGGCCTGGGAACAGCGCTGATAACACCAACATTTTTAGTTGCTGCTCAGTAATGTTTACTCTGACCAAGGACTTTCTGCGCCTCATGCTCTACCAGGGAGGAGGGGAACTGGGAGGAAGCAGAAACAGGACACCTGTCTCAAACTAGCCAAAGAGGTATTCCATACCACAGCACGTCATGCCCACTATATAAACTGGGGGCAGTTACCTGGAAGGTTTAGATCACAGATCGATCGGGCTGGGTATCGGTTGGCAGGTGGTGAGAGGTTGTATTCTCTTCCCTTGCTATTTCCCTTATCATTATTATTATTGGTGGTAGCAGCAGTGGTTTGTGTTATACCTGAGTTACTGGACTGTTCTTATCTGAACCTGTGGGAGTTACATGCTTTCGTTTCTCCTCCCCATCCATCTGGGAGTGGGGGGAGAAAGGTGGGGAGTGAGCGAGGACTAAGTGGCTGATTTGCCAAATGGGTTTAAGCCACGACAGTTCTTTTTGCACCCAACATGGGGCCTGAAGGATTGAGATAACTACCACCATCAGCAGGTAATGATCCAATACTGCACACAGCCTCTCCTGCTCTGAAAGACTGTTACAAGGGATGGAGCCCCACATCATGGACCAGATGGACTCAGCAGCTTTGTAGGGATTGGTCCATGCACTAAGGAATGATCTCTCTCTCTGTGCTGTGGGTGTATATATATGAGATAAGAGTGATGGTATATTGAAAATGTGGCATCTGAGCATGATGTGAATGGTGTGGAATAAGGGGTAGATACTGTCCTGGGTTCAGCAGTAGCAGCTGTTTTTTCTCCTTAGTAGCTGGTGCAGTGCTGCCTTTTTGACTTCCAGCCTGGGAACAGCACTGATAACACCAATGTTTTTAGTTGCTGCTCAGTAGTGTTTACTCTGATCAAGGAGTTCCTGAGTCTCATGCTCTGCCAGAGAGGAGGGAAAGCTGGGAGATAGCAAGGACAACAGAATGTAATGCCCACTATATAAACTGGGGGCAGTTACCCGGAAGGGTTAGATCTCAGATCGGTCGAGCTGGGCATTGGTCAGTGCATATTAAGTGGTTGTATTCTTTTCCCTTGTTACTTCCCTCATCATTATTATTATTGGTGGTAGCAGCAGTGGTCTGTGTTGTACATTAGTTACTGGCCTGTTCTTGTCTCAAACTGTGGGAGTTACATTCTTTCAATTCTCCTCCTCATCCCTCCAGGAGTCGAGGGGGAGGAAGGAGGAGGAGTGAGCGAGGACTGCGTGGCCAATTTACCAACTGGGTTTAAACCATGACAACATAAATCCAGTTTCTGTTTGAGTTATACAATTCGATGAAACAATTCAGACACTTATGAAGTATTAATTGGTGCAGTCTAAACCAAGTAGGACCAATTACCTTCCTGTGCTTGTCAGAAGGCTGTGAGTAATGGTTCTAGCCAGAAATAAGGAGTTCTAAGATCATAGAATCATAGAGTCCTTCTGCTCTCTGATCATCTTTGTGGCCCTCTTCTGGACTTGCTCCAGCAGGTCCACATCCCTCTTATATTGAGGGCCCCAGACCTGAACAAAATATTGCAGGTGAGGTCTCATGAGAGTGGGGTGGTGGGAGAGAATCACTTCCCTTGACCTTCTGTTCCCGCTTCTCTTGATGCAGCCCAAAATACTGTTGGCTTTCTAGGCTAGAAGCACCTGCTTGCTGCTAGGAGTTCCTCTCCTCTGGGCTGTTTTCAGTGCTCTTCAGGGCTGCTCTCAATCTGCTCTCAGATGCTGTGCTGTTAGCTGCTGAAGTGAGAATAAGCCAGTGTGCTGCTCTGTGATTGCAATTGTATTTTCACAAGCTAACTATTAGGGCAAATGTCAGCATTTGTGTGTCTAACCACTGAAAATGTGTATATGTAATTAGTACTTAAAATTATTGCAAGTGCAGAATTGTGCCCATAAAACTAGAGCTCTTCTAAAACTCATAGTTCAGCAAGACATTTGTTACGTGAAACAAAATAAAGAACTCCTAACACATTTCAGATCTTATAATAGAAAGCACAATTTAAGGGTTCCTAGTAGGCGTTTTATCAGAATAATGTTTGAATATTTGGTATTGGGTCCTAAATGGTGCATCAGAAGACGTTCCAAGTTTCAGGAAGTTTAAAAGCAACAGCCTTATCATATTTAAGTTGAATTATTGTTTCTTTCAATAGGAAGAAGAATTATCCACATTTTTCCTACAAGTGTCTAGACTCTTAAGTTTTGCATAGTATTTTCTGACAAAAAATAGCCATTAAGTTTACCTATGGATAGGTACTTTGCTAGGTATGTGAATGATTAAGTAGACGTTGAAAGGAAAAAACTTAGAATTTATCCTTAATCAGATGAATAATATTAATAAAAAACAAATACCC
>JAOEHY010026397.1:0-16481 GCA_025447955.1 Psilopsiagon aurifrons | reverse complement strand
GCTGGTGGTGTTCAAGGCCAGGTTGGACATAGCCTTGGGTGATATGGTTTAGTGTGAGGTGTCCCTGCCCATGGCAGCAGGATTGGAACTGGAGGATCTTAAGGTCCTTTCCAACCCTAACTATTCTATGATTCTGTGATAAGCTGGTATGATGAAGAGAGAGATTATAAAGTGGCAGCCTGCAGCAATGGAAGCATGCACCTGAAACTAGAGTGGGACACTTTGTTCTTGCTGTTTTGGTTTTGTTGTTTTTGAAGCAATCCATTCACCTAGTTAATATCTATTTGCATTTGGTAATTGATTCTTCCATCCCCCCCATTTCTCATGGTGATTTAGTAGTTTCTTAAGAATTATTTGGATAGACAGTTCAATTGAACACTCTATATGGTTTATTTTATTTTAGAACTTTATGCAGTACAAAAAAATATTCCTTTCCAAAGGAGTCTGTGATCTAGACATGTGCAAGAATTGATGTGTGATTAAAAAGGATGAGTATGAAGAAAGGAAGTTCAGCATAAAAAGAGCATGGCTTTATATGGGAGATTTCTTGTTGTTTGCCTTAGACATTGCAGTTAGATTGCAGGCACTACAAGAGGAGTAAATGAACTGAGTGGCAGAAAAGTAGATGTCAGAGAGACAAATCCATAAAGGTTATAAGTTGCTCATGTGTCATTTGTGTGGGATTCATCTGAATAAATATGAGTATCATAAGAAAGATGTATGTACTTCAAAGAAAGTAATTTTAGGCAGCCCATGTAATCAGTGATGCAGTTCATATGATCAGAAATTAATGTCTATTTTAAGGTGGGTTTAGATTGAACCCTTGGCACGTTTTTATTATTGGGGTCACACTCAGTATAAGGGACCCTGTGATGATAAGCTTAGGTGCAGGTACCAACACAGTAGGCTCCTAAAGTTAAATAATATGTTCATGTGCATGTTCCTGTAATAAATGTCTATCTTTGGTTGTGCTCTATGAGAAGATTGGTAACTAAGATAACTAACAGAAAATAGCTACTGCCTTCCCCCACTGCCTTGGTGGCATCTCCTCAAAACCAAGGTAAGTGAATATGTGGCAAATCATAGAGTGAAAGTCTATTTTTTCTGCAGGAGGCTTATGTCCCAATGCACAGCACTTCTCAGGAGTGAATTGCTCTGAATTCTGGGGTAAGCCACTGGAGAAATTCAACATAGTCACAACTTCAATATGTTAGCAATAAAGCTAAAGTCAGTCTAATGATGACTAACTTTGTACACGTATTTTTAAACTAGAGCTCAGCATCTTTCTGGATTCAGGCATAGATGAAGTTCAGGCATCTGTGCTGTATCTGATCCAAGTGTATTGCAAGTGTAATGACCCAGTTGTTTGGTGTTCTTAACACAGTAATATGTGTAAACTGTAAACGAGAATAATTGAAGTCTGTGTTTAAATGGAATAAAACTTCTGTTAGAAACACCACAGTTCCCAAAGCCTTGACATATTGAAGTCTGTCAGAAACATCTCCTTTCACTTTTAAAAAAAAAAAAAAACCAGAAAAAAAGTTCCAATTCTGTCCCTTGTTTTTACTAGAGAATTTTCTCCTAACTTCCATGTTTTGCTTGCCTTGTGTCATATAGTTGCACTGTATGTTGTTACAAGAATTCTTCTTTTGGTATGAGGCCTGTATTTTGACAGCATCAGGAGTATTAAAGCAAAACTAAATAGAACTAGGGCTCCAAGACCATCAGTTTAAACAGAAAGAAGTCACTTTAGTCTTATAAAATTCAGTGCAAGTAAGAAAAATTTAAAATCAGGCTACTTCAGTGACACTGCTGAGTTAGGCTCCATATTGAGGATCAAGATAGAGAAAATTAGTTTGGTCATATTGCAGATGAAAGAACAGAATCATTCTTAACTAAGAAATTTTCTCTCTCACAGAGAGAAAAACCCAAACTTATGAATGGGAAGATTATGCAGCTATTCTGTTCCTGTTTATGCAGGACTGTTTGAAGTGTATGAATCATACACAAATCAGCTAGCATCCTGGCTGCTTTCCTGTTAGAACTATTCTCTTAAAAGTGGTGTGTCTTTCAGCATGGAAATATTATCCTTTTTTCAAATACTTCTATGCTCAACCAGCAGCTGTTCTAAGCAAATGGTTCTCTGATTTCAAATGGGTGCTTGTTTATATACTGCCAATACATGAAGCAGATTTTGCTTCTATAAGAATGTTTCTCATCACTAGAGTTGAATGAATGTACATGATAGGACTATGGTTCTCCATTCCCAGGTGCTGGACTTAAGGTTTGTTCAGGAAAGTCCTACTTATTCTTATTTCTTACATTAACATTGAACATTCAGTTGATCCTAAGCTAAGAGGAAGGCAGATCTTAAGCACAATATATTCCATACTCATCATTCCTCCTTACAACGAGAGGCTGAAACCAGGAAATTCTCTTCCCATGAAGCCTCTGCACATTCAGGGGTTGTTTCAGCTACCTTAGTGGTAAAAAAGGATTTTATCATTTGAAAACCCAGTTTTGCAATGGTAATCTGTGTTCTGTTTCCTCTTAACAGGATATCTCTTGGTCTTGCTGGAGAAAACCAATCCCTTTTGATGTTTGTGAGTGTTAGAGTAGCCTGAGAAAGTAAAAGCTTTTCTATGGCTTTATATTGAAATTTACACATACACAAATTCAATTTTGATGAAAACGAGGAGAAAAAAATATAAATATTTACACTTAAAATCCTACAGATTGGGTTATTTTCTACAAGTCATTGCAACTTTTATTAATGTCTATATAAATCTGCTTATGTAAAATAGAAAAGGCAATAGGTAGTTAAGAGTTTAACATGCAGAAGGCAGCATGTTGATAGTGACTGTTGCTATATTTCTCAGCTAATCACATGACAGAATTTGTAAGTCATATTTTTCCTTTAAACAGTAATAGCTTTTCTTTCACATCTGGATGTTTGTATTTGTTTTGGGAAGTAGATCATCTAGAAAATCTTAGGTTTGTTTTTCATTATTCTATACTTGTAGGTAACATTCATATATTCCACTGCAAAGAGAAAAAGACCAAGAGATAAACTCATCCACCTGTTCATTTAAGACTAGTTTTGAGGTTAGAATAGTCTGGAAATGATCTCATGTGATAAAAGCAAAGGCATTTGTAATACTTTCTTTCCTGCCACAGAACTAGTGTTAATCATAGAATCTTAGAATGAATTGGAAGAGACCTTAAATATCATCTGTTCCAACTTGCTTGCTGTGGGCAGGGACACCTTTCACTAAACCAGGTTGCTCAAAGGCCTGTTCAACCTGGCCTTGAAAATTTCCAGGGATGGGGTATCCACAGCTTCTCTGGGCAACCTGTGCCAGTAATTCACCATCCTCACAGTTAAGAATTTCTTCCTTATATCCAGTCTAAATCTACCCTCTTTCAGTTCAAAGCTATTACCCCTTGTCCTATCCCTGCATGCCCCTGGAAAAAAGTCCCACTCTAGATTTTTTTCGTAGGCTTGTTTTAGGTGCTGGAAGTCTGTTCTAAGGTCTCCCTGGAGCCTTCTCCAGGCTGAACAAGCCCAGCTCTCTCAGCCTGTCCTCACAGAAGAGGGGCTCCAACCCCAGGTCATCTTTGTTGTCCTTCTCTGGACTTGCTTCAACAGCTCCATGTCCTTTTTGTGTTGGAGGCCCCAGAGCTGTGTGCAGTACTCTAGGTGGGGTCTCATGAGACCAAAGAGGGAGAATTACCTCCCTCTACCTGCTAGTGTACGCTTTGTTTGATGCAGCCCAGTGTGATAATTTCTGGTGCTTTTTCCATTCTTACCACAAGAATCAAAGCATTAAAAAAAAGAAAAAGAAAAGAAAAAAAAGCTGCATCAAAATAAGTGTAAATGGCAGGGGAGTTAGAATTATATGGTCCTTTCAACCCCAAGCATTCTAGGATTGTCATTATTACCATCCAATGTAGTTGAGGGGGTTGGTTCTAATCTCTTCTCACATTGTCCAAGTGGGAGATTACCTCCCTGTACATAGATCTTGAAGACATACACGATTCTCTGTTTCAAGATAATGAATTCTATTAGAATCTCTCAGGCAGTAGCCTGAATTGGCAGTAGCCAAGTGAATTACACAGGTCTCTCAATGTTATAATTTTCACATGTATATGTAATATGTAGACATTAAAGTATGGGAACACAGTGATAAGGATAGTTACATCTGAAACGAATTTGAATTGCATGCATGCATTAGTGAACAGTTTCTGTGTCTGCCTTCTTCATACCGGATATGGGTTTTTTTTTTATTTTGCTTTTAAATTCATGAAATAATGTTCTAGTCTAGTTGATATCAATGGGACTCAAACATACTGAAACTTTGAATGAGGGGAAAAGACATAATCAGCCTCCCAGGAAAACAAATTCGCCTCACTGAATGGTTGGTGTTTTCATATAGGGACTCTTAGTTAATGGCACAACTAAATATTTTCATTCCAGGATTTTTCTTTATTTGACATCAGAAAATTCAGCCATCATTAGGAGCCTAGCCTTTCTTTGATCCTTCCTTACACTTACACCCTACTTACTTTGTTTTCTTTTTAATAAGGTGGCTTTCATCTGAGAAGAATAAGTAATATTGTTCTCCTGTATCTCTGTGATTATTTTTACTTGCTCTTACTGCTATAGTTAGCATTCAAGGTTGATTGCCTTTAACTACTGTAGTTCCTGTCTTTGTCCTTCACTCCTGTAACTCTTTGGTTTCTTCAAGTTGCTAATGTATGCTTTCAGATACCTTAGAATTTAGTTGAGAACAGCTCTTCATTGCTACTGTTCTGTATTTCCCTTCCAGCCTTCATCTTACTTTTCATTTTTCTCATTGCCATTTTGCAAGCAGTGTAAATGTTAACAGCAGATCTGATTATGACCCATTTTAAGGGGAAACTGTATGTGTGGGAAATTGATGAAACCAGCTGCCAAATCATGACTAACGGATGCTGTGAGAGGGGGTGGTATAAGAAAGTAAGCAGGGAAGAACTTCAGGTATATTGCCAGAGTCTACGAAGTCAGTGCTGCATGAGCAAAATATTTTTGAAGGACTGAAATGCACTTCTAACCTTTGTCCTTTGCAAAAAATTACAGTTCTCTTTTGAATATTAATGAAATGGCTTTAATTGATAAAGTGCAAAAACCGAATCTTTCTCCAGAGGCTTGAATCTTGTCCCCAGATGTATTGTATTAACTCAGTCAAAATTTCAGTGCAGTAGGCAGGTCTGTGGTATACAATATTCTTGTCTCCTCTCTCTGCTAAATCTTTCCCTCATGCCCTCCAATTTTGTAAGTCCACTTCGCAGATAAAAAAGTGGAAAAGTTAGAAATTTTATGAAAATTATTTGGAGCCAAAGATACTTGGCCAGCAGTTTCATTTGAAGGTGTCCTGGTTTAAGCGCAGCTGGTAACTCAGAACCATGCAGCCGTTAACTCACTCTCCTGCCTTCCTCCCCCCTCTCATGGAGGGATGAGGAGAATCGAAAGAATGTAACTCCCATGGGTTGAGATACAAACAGTCCAGTAACTAAGGTATAACACAAACCACTACTGCTGCCACCAATAATAATAATGATAAGGGAAGTAACAAGGGAAGAGAATAAAATCGCTCACTACCTGCCAACCGAGACCCAGCCCAACCCAAGCAGTGCTCTAGCCCTTCCGGGTAACTGCCCCCAGTTTATATAGTGGGCATGATGTGCTGTGGTATGGAATACCTCTTTCGTTAATTTGGGTCAGGTGTCCTTTCTCTGCTTTATTCCGGCTTCCCCTCCTCCCTGGCAGAGCATGAGGCTCAGAAAGTCCTTGATCAGACTACACGCTACTGAGCGGCAATTAAAAACATGGGTGTTATCAGTGCTGCTCTGAGGCTGAAAGTCAAAAACGCAGCACTGCACCAGCTACTAAGAAGGAGAAAAATGACTGCTACTGCTGAACCCAGGACAGAAGGCTACTCAAATATAAATTCAGGTGGTATTCTCTATTGCAGGGCAAGTGCTAATGAACTAATTTGGTATTCATGAGAATGTCAATATCTATCTATTGGTGCAAGTTTCATTGAAATTCAGATGCATGCCTAGGAACATTCAAGAATTATATTAAATACTGCAAGCAGCCAACTCTTCATAAGTTAATTAGTAGTATACTTTTGAAGAAAGATTTTCATCTGTTGCCAGTCTTTGACAGTCAATGAAGTTATACTGTGGATCTGACCAATTGCTTGTATTAAGCTCCAGGCACGTATTGGAAAAAGAGCCTCCATTACACATAGAATTAATAACTACTTACAGGGGGGAAAAAAAGACATAAGGTAGAAGGGGAATTGGTATGGTTGTGGCTGCTGGAAGTTCAGGTTCATTAAGAAACTGGAGCAGAGCTTGAGTTGCCACTCTGTACCACAACAAAGGTTGTGGTAAGTAGTAACACCTGAGACAGCTTACTTGGTTCATAGTTTTGTTATTGCAATGCATCACTCGAGTACTACAGGCACTGAAACCAGTTTAAGATATGCTGAAGCTCTGTTTACATACAAAAGATACTATGTGAACCTTTTGTGTCTTAGCAGGAATTAACTTAAAATCATGGGATTCTGAATAACTTATGGAAACTAAATTGACAAATCAGCTTTGAATCTTTTCTCAGTTACTTGAGAGATTTATTGTTTCTGTTTATTTTCTAATCATAATACCCCTGCTATCCACCTTTCAGTTTCAACTGAGAAATCTGATATTTGATATTGTATATCCATTTACTCTTGTGCTTTGTTTTTCCTCCACCTATATCCATTATTCAAGAAACCACAGTTCAAAGGCTATGTGATATGGGGCTCAACTGAGCTTTCCAGAATAATTTTAGTTTAAGAGACAGACCTGTTTGTCTTACACTACCTTTAAAAGCAAATGTACACACCTTGTACTTCTTCATGGTAATAGTTTAATTGAAGATCTAAGAGCTATAATGTGTACTGTGTTGTGTTCACCTTGTCAATACAGGCTAAAATGAAGTCTGCTGTCAGTTATGAAGATAAGCCATGCATTTTAATTTTTCTTCACTTTCTTATGTACACTGACTTGGTGAGGGTAGATGTGCATTCTTTTGCAATTGTGGGAGAGTATATTCCTTTTAAAGTCTTGCCTCTCAAACATGGATATATGCCAGGGATAAAGTAAAAGCCTCTTCTAAAGTCTGAAAGTTGACAGCATAGACAAAAATCTGCATACTTGTCTGTCTGATTAAATCAGATTAAACAGTGATCTGTTTTTAAAGTAGACTCAGTGTAGGTCTCTGAGATGCTTTAGCTCTGTTTCACAAATGCCCTCCTTATTAACAGAAGCAGGTTGTGTTTTTTCAAGAAAGCTGGTTTACCTTGTGACACAGTCTGGATTGTAATCTAGTTGTCTCTGTGAAGTACTGTACTCAGTCTTACTTCAACATCAGCTGTCTGCACATCATTCAACTAGATATATTCAAGAACCATTTATTCAAATTCACAGAATAATTCAGATTGGAAAGGTCCTCAGAAGGTGCCTTATCTAAATTCTCACTCAAAGCAAGGCAAACTATCAAATCAGACGAGGTTTACTTGCAATATCCTACAAAAAAATAACTTTTGCTTTCCAGAAGTCTTCTGATACAGGAAGTAACTATGTTTTTAAGCCAGGATTTTCAAAGGTACCTAAGGAATTTGGATGCCTCAGTGGGCATCTGTAGATTCACTGATTTTTTTTTTTTTCTTTTATAGCATAGTATCCAGTTATTAATTCTCAAGGTTTCTATAGTAACCAAATTGAAGATAAATCAGGCCTTACAGTGAAAATTATTACAGTTCTTTACAAATATCCAATTTTAAAAAGACTAGTTTAATAATTTATAAACAGCAGTTATGTTTTTTTTTTTCCATTTAAGAATCTTCATAATTACAATAATACTACTTTTGCAGTGGTGTCCAGGTTCTTTCTTACTTTTGCCTGTTTTGTCTCACTGTTGGATAGCATGCTAACTCTTGAGGACTCACAAAGTATTTCTGATACCATGACAGAAATGTCTTTCAAATGTCTTTTCCAGTCTGGCTGTATTGAGGGATTGTGTTAAGTAATTATTCTGTTTTGCTATTCCACTATTTCATGTGTAAAATGTAAAGGAGTACATATAACAGAGTATCGCCCCTAGATGATCTCAATATGATCTCCATAGCCTTGTCGAAGGGTAGTTTGATAATCTTATTGGGGTGCAGTATGAAATGTGATCAACTATGTTATTTTGATATAAACTTGATATATCAGAAACAAATGCAGTCTGGCTTAATAAGCCAATATGTATTTTTGAATGACCCCTCTTGTATCTTAAAATGTTGTGTGACATAAAAATAAATTGAAAGGGTTAAGTGGAAAAAGACATAAAGCAAAATGGGAATTGTAGCTGCTACTTAGATTTCTTCTTTTTTAATTGTTGAATGTAACATTTCTAGAAATCTCTTTTCTATGTCACATTGAATGCAAATAGATTGTTTAGACTATGAAGTAGTTTTAATTTATGAGCTTAGAGATTTTGTACTATTCAAACCATAAGAGGAATACATCCTAGCTGTAAGTGGTAAATGTGGATGTATGGGCATCTGTATGGTGCTGATGAGGGGATACCAGTTATATGAACCAACACTTAAGTTCATATTTAGGTGTGTGTATGGTTTGCTTTGCATCTTCGCTTTGGGATAGGTATATCACTTTTCTATCCTGGCTGTAAAAATGAAAGTCACTGGAATTTTGGCTTCAGTAGGTTGCATACTCTTCTGCTTTCAGCTCCATGGAATTCTTCAAGCCTGAGTTTTCGTGTTATCAAAACAGATAACTTCTGAAAGTGAATGTAAAAAGGCACTGTCAATTTCACTGCAAATAATACAAGCATGAAGATGGTGTGATGGAGTGATACTTCGTTACCAGTGAATGCAGATTCCCTGCTTATGTGATATTTTTCTGGTATGGTGTCACTGGGAGCACAGTTCTAAACAAAACAACTTCAAACAACAAGGGGGATTATTTGTAAGAAAAAATAAATTTTCTGAATTGGAATATTACACTTGTAGGGGGAACTAGATAAGCATGACATTTGGCTTTTCTGAACTTAAATGCATGGCATTGATGCAATAAAATATAGCACATATTTGCTTGGCAGTCTATTTTGCATATGTAGCAAAGAATGGAAAATTATTATATTATTTGCTTTGATTAGGTCTACCTACAGAGCTAGCATATGGTTTCATACAGATAGGGGTTTTTGTTAACTGGGACAGACTGTACCTCTGACTACCCAACGTATTTTAGGAATAGGCAGTTTGCTTGAAAAATAGTCGTACCTCTATGAAGTTAATTTCTTAAAAAGCTTTAAAATTTCAGATGTCTTGGAAAATTGTAGATGGTTTGTGAATTCTGGGAAATGGCAATTGAAAGAGAAAATAGTCATGCACTGAGTGTGTCACCTTTGAAGCTTTCTGAGAAGAGGCAATGATCTTATGTGACATTCTGCTAAATGGACTTTTATTTTTTTTATATCTCTTTTTTTGGCACAAGAGTGATGCTTTTACCAAGGTAGCATTTGCTTAATTTTGAATCTTACTTCATGCATATTTAAGGTAAAAGAGCAGCATCAATTGAAATTCCTAACAATCATCTATTTCCGGAAAACAGGTAGAAGAAGCTCTAATACTGAAAAATGAGTGTCTTGTTTTGACTTAGGAAGGAGGGACCTGAAAACAGTTTGCCATCCATGAGTGTTTTATTTATTTCCCTGTACCCTTGTCTATGAACCACTGTTGTGCCTGACCTCAAACTGTTTTTTGTAAGAGATATGCACTTTCCATCACAGTCCAGGCATTCAAAACTTCAATTTATGGTGTTAATAGGACAAAAAGCTATGCATATGCTTGCAGTCAGGGCACCAGAAGGCATACAACTTCCTACTTTTAAGATGCAGATAAGACTTCTCCACAAAAAATAGTTTGTCAGAGTTGTTATAATTACTGCAAGGGTCACTTGATTACACCATGTATCAGAAGAAATTTTCTCAAGTAGTTTTGTTTGTCAACAAAATATGCCATGTCATAAATTCTCAATTATTTCATCAAAGAAGGGTGTTTTGTCATGTCATTTACTATTGGTGGTTAAGAAAACCTATTTAGGCTGATACTGTACTGCTTATATGAACAGGTAATTTCAACTCTACTCTTGAATCATTGTGGTATGCCACAAGTAGAATATGAGGAAGAATTTTTTTACAGAGAAGAAAGCACAATTTTCTGTATTTTAATTTCAACATTTATTATTAGTTTATTAGTAACAATATTACTATTTCATAGTATTGTTTCACAGATCTAATAGTGCCCTCAGCAAAAACTTTAATGCCTATATTCTTGAAGTTACTTTAAGTAGGTCTGAGACATGATCTGTAATTCTAACTGATTTAAACTTCATAATGGCTTCTGACCTTAAAGCATTCTTTTCAGTACAGAGGATATGAAGGTGGAATTAAGTTTAATTTAAAGTGCTATTAGAAAGCCTGTGATTCTAAGCCAAAGGTATTGCATAAGGAAGGTAACACAGCCTGCATGGTAAAATTGGGCAGATCTAAACAACCTCCAGTATTTTTCTTGTATTTTTAGTATTAAATCTAAGATTGGTCCTTGGATTCCATTGTTTGAACAAGAAGATTAGATTTCACGCATTTATTTGCCATGACAGATTTAAACCAGTCCTTTATATTCTGTGAAGTGAGGTGCCAGTAGGCAGCAGAGATCTTCAGCATCCAAAATAAATAAATACTAGCACTCAGACACTTGCATAGTTAGAATTTGCCTGTGTCCGTTCATTAATTTACTTTCTTTTTGACATTTGTGTTACTTTTTTATTCCCTTTATTTCTCTAAAAATAACTAAAGGCATCCAAACTATCACATTAAGCAGAGATGAATATTTACTGGAATGTTTAATGGGGGACTCCATGCACATTCAGCTGAAATATTAAATGAGCTTATTCCTGCTGAATTGAGATCTGTTTGGGGGTTCTGGCTGGAAAGCGTACACCTAATATCTTCTTTGTTACAAAAATATGGAAAGCTCATTGCAATTTAAAGGAAAATGCCAAATATTTCTGCAAAGAATTCCTAGATGTAGGAAGTGATCTTTCCTAAAAAGGAGATCAGAGCACACCATGTAACCATAGAATTTAATGAGCATAGCTCATATTTCTAATAGCAATTAACCATTCATGAATGGCAAACATAATTCTGAATCATGCTGCTGAATAATTTTTATTAATGAATAATTTCTTTTTAAATGTTGATCTATTTAAGAATAAATCCTGAACACTAAGGAAAAAAACCTTGCCATTTACCATGTTATATATGGGTGTTAATGATAGTATAGAAAAATATGCAAAATTAACTAGTTTTGTTTTCATTAAAAATTGCAAACTAGCTGTAGATTATTAATTTATAATGCAACAAGGTGTCTGAAAACCTGTGATTATTACTCTAACTAGAAATGGTAAATTATTTTTGTTAAACAGAAATTCATCAGGCATATCTATCTACAATCCACTTTCCATATCTTTTCATCTTGATTGCAAATGTATGATCTGCACCACTGATGCTTCAAGGGGGTGCCATAATTTTTCTCCAGCCCATTTCCCTGGTCTTTCTTTGAAGTACTTACTAGTGATTGAGGCTGCAAGATGAGAAGGAGGAACCTTAACCAACAAAAGGACCCAACGAAAACCAAGTAAAAGTACCCCCCAGAAAACAACCAAACAAATTATTACTTGAGCTCTTCATTAAATTATGACCATAATTAGGTCTGGCTGAAAAAAAAAACCCGAACTAAAACCCAAGAAATGTACAAAACCAAACAAAAATAAACCCCACCAAACCCTTGACTCTTAAGATGCTATGTATGAAATCCTTATTCTCCAGATGACTCCAAGTTCACTGAATCCAAGCCATTGCTGCTTTTTCAGTCTTTTCAGACCAACATTTTCATGAATCCTTAAATTATTTTCATTTACTGCATTTGCCTTAGATTCTATAAGTAATGACAGTTCCTATCAAGTAGTACCTACTTTTGTGCTTATAAGTTTGCTGTATTTTTTTGCATCTACAGTAGTTCTGTCACTTTGAAAGTTGCATGCCTGTTGTATTCAAGGAGTGCAGCTGTACCATCAGGACAACAAACTTGTCTATGACTTACAATTTTAGTTATATCAAGTGCTAATAGTGATGAAGCTCAGGGACCTTTGCTTCAGTTCAGGCTCTTGCATTGTGCCTGTCGCACTGTGTACTAACAGAAAAGCTATAGGCTCTTTCCCTATGGTAATTAATCCCCTTGTTTAAATTTGTAAAAGCTGGAAATTGGCTACAGTGATGTGGCAGTGTTTTGAAACTATTTTTTTATTTTTCTTCTTGAAAGGTTTTGTTTTGGTTTTTGTTTTCTTTTTTTTTTAATTGTAACTTGCTTGTGTTATATTTGGGTTTAATGTGTTCCTATAAATGACTGTATAAGGCAAGGCTTTCTAATAGATTCTTGGCGTATGACAATGTGGAAGAATAACCCTTGATATGATGGCACTTCCCTTATAACAGTAGTACTGCATGATTAAAAAGATTGCAATTTCATTTTGTTTTCAACTAGTATCACTTGGGATTTTCTGTCATAGTCCAGTTTTTTAATAATAAAAAAAAAATGTTCAAGAGACTTAAAAACCAGCAGTTTTCCTCTGTTAAAGAAGGTCAGCTGAGAATTCTTGTGGGCTATTCATCAGATGACTTGTCTTGGGAGATTACTTGCTTTGAAAGTCAAAAAATTTCAAGGTATATATGCTGTTACAAGCTGCAGTGGTTAATTTTTATGATCAGAGAGATTATGCTTTGAGTGTCAAAAGGATGATGGTGTAATAGAACACAGTGAAACTCCGTGCTTACTTCAAAACTGATTGCTGTTTCTCAGCTGTGCTGGAAATGCAAATATCAACTGACTGATGAAAGCAGATCTACATTGGTTTTCAAATGAGCAATGAGTAGTTTTATGTGGTGGCTGAGAGAACACATCCCAGTGGAGTGTAAATCCTACTCAGTAGCATGGAGAGGGACTGTATCTTTTGACTGGGGCTGTGTATTGTCCTACTTGATCAGCTAAGACACCTTCATAATAGATATTGTTCTGCCCAGAAGTACAACAGTATAAGTAAAATAACTAATGTTAGTCACTGTAATGACATTCTCAGAAAGATGATTCCCACCCATCTACTCTGACATTTGTAGGGGAAGTCAGGTAGGTAGTTACTCGCATGAGGATATTAATAGGAGGCTCCAGGGACACCATACAGCAGTGGTACAGTGCCTACAAGAAAGCTGGAATGGGACTTTTTACAAGGGTGTGTGATGACAGGACAAGGGTAAATGGTTTTAAGCTGAAAGGTGGGAGATTTAGGTTAGATGTAAGGAAGAAATTCTTTACTGTGGGTGTGGTGAGGCACTGGAACAAGTTGCCCAGAGAAGCTGGGGTTGCTCCATCCCTGGAAGCATTCAAAGCCAGGTGAGATGGGGCTTTCAGCAACCTCATTCAGTGGAAGTGTCCCTGCCCACAGCAGGGGGATTGTAATAGATAAGATTTAAGATCCCTTCCAAACAAAACCATTCTATGATTCTCTGGTTAAGTGTGTTCATCTTTTAAAAGTGAACTGGAAAGATTTGTTAGAACAGTTGTTTACCTTACAAGGTGAAACTTCCTTTTTTCTAAAAAAAAACCCCAAAAAACCAAAAACCAAAAAAAAAAAAAAACCCCCAAAAAAACCCCAAACAAACAAAAAAAAAAAAAAACCCTGAACAATTAAAAACTATATTTGAAAATAAAAGTGATGGTTAAAAGAACTGAAAGCAGCACAACTCAGGAAGAAGTCCAAGTGTAGTCAGCTTGTTTATTTTGATTCATTGAAGAAATAGGGAAAGCAAGCTATATGCAACAGTCTGGATGTTTGTCATTCTCTGTATATTTTTATTAAGCAAGTTGTTAAAAAATCATTGTTAGTATGTTGCTTTCAAGAACACTTGTACCCATACAATGCCTTGCTGAAGAAAATCAGACTAAAAACATTTGCGTCTTCATTCGTAACTAAGTGATTTTGCAAATATGAATCATAGAATCATAGAGTAGTTAGGGCTGGAAAGGACCTTAAGATCATCTAGTTCCAAGTCCCCTGCCATGGCCAGGGACACCTCACACTAAACCATATCTCACAAGGCTTTGTCCAGCCTGGCCTTGAACACTGCCAGCAATGGAGCATTCACAACTTCCCTGGCCAACCCATTCCCGTGCCTAACCATCCTTACGTTAAAGAATTTCTTCCTCATATCCAATCTAAACTTCCCCTGTTTAAGTTTAAACCCATTACCCCTTGTTCTATCACTACAACCCCTAATGAAGAGTCTCTCCCCAGCATCCCTATAGGCCCCCTCAGATATTGGAAGGCTGCTATGAGGTCTCCACACAGCCTTCTCCAGGATGAACAGCCCCAACTTTCTCAGCTTATCTTCATACGGGAGGTGCTCCAGTCCCCTCATCATCTTCATGGCCCTCCTCTGGACTTGTTCCAACAGTTGCATGTCCTTTTTATGTTGAGGACCTCAGGACTGCACACAGTACTCCAAGTGAGGTCTCACGAGAGCAGAGTAGAGGAGTGGGATCACCTCCTCTGACCTGCTGGTCACATTCCTTTTGATGCAGCCCAGGATATGGTTGACTTTCTGGGCTGTGAGCACACGCTGTCGTCTCATGTTCATTTTTCCATTGACCAACCCCCCCCAAGTCCTTCTGAGCAGGGCTGCTCTGAACCTCTTCTCTCCCCAGCCTGTAGGTGTGCCTGGGATTGCTCTGCCCCAGGTGTAGGACCTTGCACTTGTCATGTGTCTATGTATTCTAGAATTTATATATAAATAAGATTCTATAGATAAAAATAGTATTTGTATATAAAACATAATATATCTGTATATTTCACATGTCTGCTTTAGTAGGTCTTTAGCATTCAAATTAAATGCACTTGGAAAGCACAGAATGATTTTTTGAATCTCGTATCTGAGTATGCGTTCTATCTAGCCTTAGGGCTAGCCTTAGGCATATGTGAAGTTTTCTATCTGCTAACTATTTAAATGCAGCATTTTATAGGACAGAAATATTGTTAAATATAATTGAGAAGTGATAGGTCTGGGAGTTATATTTGTCTCTACCAAAGAAAAAAGTGTAAGGGAGTCTAAATGCAGGTTATGGACCAGACACTCGGGCAAATTCTGAATTTTGAGAAATCGTGTAAATGAGAAAGAACCTATTAGATGAATAAAAAGCCTAACAGAACGTTTTACAGAACTTATATATATATAGCTCTCCTCAGTCTTAGGAAAATTAAATATGGGGTATTTAAATTACCAGTGATTCCCCTCAGTCATGCTAGCATGGAATAATGGCCATCTGAACAGTAACAAAGTGTGAAAGAACTTAGATTCTAAATTCAAAATAAAAATATTTCCTGTCGCTGTTAATGAGGTTGAACAGTGTCCTGGGTTCAGCAGTAGCAGTCATTTTTTTCTCCTTCTTAGTTGCTGGTGCAGTGCTGTGTTTTTGACTTGCTGCCTGGGAACAACACTGGTAACATTGATGTTTTCAGTTGCTGCTCAGTAATGTTTAATCTGATCAAGGACTTTCTGAGCCTCATGCTCTGCCAGGGAAGAGGGGAAGCCGGAATAAAGCAGAGAAAGGACACCTGACCCAAATTAACGAAAGAGGTATTCCATACCACAGCACATCATGCCCACTATATAAACTGGGGGCAGTTACCCGGAAGGGCTAGAGCACTGCTTGGGTTGGGCTGGGTCTCGGTTGGCAGGTGGTGAATGACACTTCCCTTATCATTATTATTATTGGTGGTAACTGTAGTGGTTTTGTGTTATACCTTAGTTACTGGACTGTTTGTATCTCAGCCATGGGAGTTACATTCTTTTGATTCTCCTCTCCATCCCTCTAGGAGAGTGAAGAGGAAGATGGGGGAGTGAGCAAACAGCTGTATGGTTTCTGGGTTGCCAGCTGGGTTTAAACCACAACAGTTCTTTTAGGCACCCAATATGTGGCTCAGAGGGTTGAGATAATGACAGATCTGACCAGAGTGTGTCCAATTGTATTTGTGATAAGCATTCATTGTTTCAGATTAATAGTCACTTGTCCCAGTGATGATTTATTGGCTCTCAAAGTTGTTGCTCTTGATCTCACAGTGTCGTGGTTTAAGCCATAAATCAGCCACGCAGTTTATTCACTCACTTCCCCCTTTTTCTTCCCTCTGCTTCTGGATGGATGGGAAGGAGAATCAAAAGAATGCAACTCCCACAGGTTGAGATAAGAACAGTTTAATAACTAAGGTATAACACA
>JAOEHY010026395.1:0-29761 GCA_025447955.1 Psilopsiagon aurifrons | reverse complement strand
AGAAGGCCACCAGATTGGTCAGGCAGGATTTCCCCTTAGTGAAGCCATGCTGGCTGTCACCAACCACTTTGTTGTTTCTCATGTGCCTCAGCATGCCTTCCAGGAGAATCCGCTCCAAGATTTTGCCAGTTAGGATGAAACAAAGAAATATACACTATTCACAGAAGCCCATTAAGGGATGGAGTCACAGATGCAGACTTGAAGTTACCTTTTTTATTAAAAAATATTTCAGCTGTAGTCTCAGAACAGAGGAAAACACCACAGACAAACCAAAATTAGGTCTTCAAGAGAGCTAGAGGAGAAGGCAGAGAGAAAAAGCTATATAATATTACACAGGGAAGATGAAGGCCATTTTATTGTGTTGCTAGTAGCATTTTAAAAGAAAAAAGAAAAGGTCACAATGGGTTTGACTCTATGGTAGGACTAGCTGAAGCGTAAGGCTCATATTTCATGAAAGAAAAAAAAAACAGACATAAAACATAGGCCAAGCTCAGGTCTGGAAAGTAATGGTTGCACAAGGGAAAGAGAAAATAACATCATGAAAACTGACACAAACGATGTACAATTGATGGAAGGTTTCTGTCTCCCAGCTACTCTCTTCCTGAGCACTAGTGAGATGTTGGTCATTGTGTCTGGCACCAGATATTTAATGATCACTAATTCACCTGTGTGCATAAGACACCAGTGGTTAATTTATGACAAAAAGTATACAACCATTTAGGCAACATCATCTGAAGGCTGCTAAGTTAGCATGTATACTAAAGATGTAGCATAACATTAAATTTAGATTTGTATTAATATAGTATATCTGTACAACATAACTTCCTGAATTCAGTGCACTTCAGAGGTTTTTCTCCTTACAGCTTTAAATCTGAAGTGACAGACTGCATCATGAGAAAGACAGCTGAAACAAGCCAACTTTAGAAGTCAAACTCAGAAAACACAGAAGAGATTGGCAAGTGCTTCACCAAACATTTACATTAAACATGAATTGTTGTCTGATTACATGTTAAAGACAGTAAATGAAGAAACATTTCTTTAAACAGTTACTCATCATCTACTATCATGTGTTTAACTTTTAAAGCAGAGCATATCAGTGTAAAGTATAAATCTCTCAAGTTACCTTTATGAAACACTATTACAAAAATATAACTAGTTGCAATTAACCACTGCTAGATAAGCCATAACAGCATAGAAATAACCATGACAATTTTACTTACAGACACAAGTATGTAGATTGGATTTTAAAAAAAAAAAAAAAAAAAAAAAAGACCAAACACAAAACATAACTGATGATGTGAGTTGGACTTGCATGAACTATGCATGTACTGTGTTTTGAGACCTTTCATAGCTCCATGAAAATTAATCCAAAGGACTGAGCCTTTCACTTACAATGATCTGTAATACCTTTACCTGCAATTGCCCTTGTCAAAAAGGCTGTGGATTCATCATGTAGACTGATTAATCTGAAGTCTTCAAGCAACTGAATTTCTCAAGCAAAAGTCACAGTGATGACAGCAGTTGAAAAGCCTCAAAATAATTTCATAATTAAGAAGTGTTTTCCATCACACTTTCCTGTATGAACTTATACTTAGCAGAGGTTATTAAAAATAAATAGATCCTACACACCTGCTAAAGCTGCCTTCTAGGATTTTCACATCCTTATAATTACATTTTCAGGTAAACATAATAGAAAACAGAAGATCTGGCAAAACACAATTCTGTATTGTTTTGTCTCTCCGGAACTCCACAAACATTACTTCACTTATACATAACTTCACTGTATGTTGCTGTGGTTTAACAGCAAAGGATAGTACTTAATTCAAGCTATTACTAAGATTGAGTACCATACCATCCAAAGTTGCAGGTGGAGAAACCAAACAAGCTTTGGTAAATGAACAAAGAACAGCAATATTTTTAGAGCTCTAACCTAAGGTCACATATTTCATCTGCTTCTTGTTCTGCTACTAGCCTTTTAGCTGAGGTTAAGCAACCGCTTTTCTCCATCTAAGTTTCCCTATCTGTAAAAGAGAGGTAGAGTCATTCACTCCATTTCATAATTGTTATCATATCTGTAAATAAATAGGCCTTTCATGGAGTACTGTTACTGCAAAATACATTAATTATGATTCAGCAGTGGTCTAAGATTCTATGATTCTATTTAACTTTGCCTGAACAGAACTTGTTTCTGTTTTTTAGTTACTGAGAGGACACACTGTTATCAGTCCAGCGGAAAATTAAACCAATGTTTTTATTTTTACTAAATACTGTCTTCAATTTCTTTTTTTGTTTAGGAATAAAACATAACATGGGATCCCAGTCACCAAGAAAAGTAAGTTTTCAGAATTATGTAAGGAAAATTATACCCATATTCTGAGTATAGAGTAAGGACAGAGATTGCTGAGATAAGGCCATCAGACTGGAGATGAAGTATTGAAAAAGAAAGATGCATCAAAGCTTTGCCATGAAGTGCAAATTTTCCTTTTAAAATATAAATAGGATAAGCTATGCGACTTCAGTGTTATGAGGTTTTTTCTAAACTGGATATTGCTAAAAGATACTGTAAACTTTGCATATATTAATATCCTGTAAGAAATCACACTGGTCAAATAACGCCTTGAGAGGCAGCCTGAAACAGGCAAAAAGAAAATACTGGTGAAATTCCTCCATCTAGTGGCTGTTGGGATACTGACAGCAGCAGGGAATGGCTGTGGTGAGGGGCTGCTATTTCGTGGTTAAGGATAAGTTCAAAATATGTAAAGGAGCAATTGTGCAGCTGCAAGCTGTTACCCAAAAGCCATTGCCTGGTGAAATCAGCGATGTGAGTAACATCTCTCCATCTTTACAGCTAAATCTTGACATTCTTGATGAAGGGTCAACACTGCAGAAGACATTCAAATCATGGCATTTGAGTTCCTCAGAAACCCTAGGTTCATTGTCAGTGTCATAATTTAAGATGTGGATATCTAGGAAGTCTGAATTTTAAAACCTTGAAATATGAGCCACATCATGAGTACATTTCAGCCACTCTGCAAAGGGTAATATTTAGAAATACACATGTATTCTACATAAAAACTTCAGTGCACCTGACTACCAGAAACAGCCTTTGAAGGTAAGACCAAAGTACAACAAGCACCCCCAACAACTGAATACGTAGTGTCTTGAAAGAAAGTTATCACCTGGTTTCCCAGTCCACACATCACACAACACCTCCACTACAAGCTATTTTAGAAGCCTATGTTTTGCAACAACTTGCATAGTAGTCTAAAAATTGTGCTTAGTACTTAGCTGTTCTATTAGACTTTTGTATAATAGTTATCAATTTAAGCAAGTCATTTAGAGAATAGATGATCTGATTTTTTGTTTCTTTTGTCACCAATGCTTTTTATGATGAATACTGAGTCTCTTTTTGAGACCTTTTGTTTTAAGCCTCTCACCTTTAAGAAAGGATGAGGCATGATATAACTTCTGTGACAGCACAAGTGTTTTAAGTTACCCATAGCATTGCTTTGTTCAGCCAACAGAGGCTTGTCAAACACTGCTACAATTCAGATGTAATCTGCCACCTTGAAAGAACATGACCCCACTAATCCCCATACGGTACACCTTAAAATTCATTCAGGATCTTATTTTTGAAGCCAGTTTTAAATACTATCAGGGAGCAAATAAGGACTCAAAATCAGAAATTTAAAATTTATAAAACTTCTACGGAAACATTAAATATTTTGGATAAGCAGTAAACATTCTGCAACTACAATCTGCTTCCTCTGTTGAAATACTCCCTGGTGGTTCATATGCCACTCAGGTCCCAGATGAGCTCTCAAAACAGAGACGACATGCAGTTAAACAGCATTCAGAGCCTAATTTTAGTCTTTGAGTCAAAAATACATAGACAGGGATTTAATGCAGCCGCTTTCAGAAGCCCAAAGTAATGTTGCTTACTCTGTTTCAGTTGCCTAATCCTAGCCAGATTTGTTCCCACCCCTTACTGCTTCTCATCAAGTTTCAATCATTTTGGTCCAAGGCTCACCTCACTCAAGCCTCCCTTCAGGGTCCTCACTCATCCTTACTAATCCACTTCTCTGCAAATCCTTCATGTTCTACCTCAGTCCCTTCTGCTTCCCTTTTCCTACTCTTCACCCTCTCTTGCTCCCTCTACATCTTCACTTTATAAACATTATAAACCTCCCTTCCCTGTCAAGCTTCCCTTTGTGCACAACGTCCCACCCAGATTTGAACTGGAATTTGCCAGTTCAGGTTTCATTGCAGCCTTTGACTTCCCTATCAGCACAGAACAAGATGACAACAGTCCATACAATAGTGTAGGCCCAGCACTGAGTACTTGCAGCAATGCCTGTTGTACAATTCTGCTCAGCTCGGAGCCTATGAGAGATCCACTGTAAGTTGCACAAGCTGTTACCAGCGACAAACACTTTCTTATTTACTAACATCTTTCATCTATTTTTCTCATCAGGACTGCATTTCTAGCAACAACGACAGAAGTTTAAGAGAAAATTCTATAGACAGTGTAGCAACAGTAAAGCAGAGCGATTCATTACACCTATCTGAAACCATGCCCACTAAGCTTCAAAGCACAGACAGAAGGCAAAGCAGCATGTTTGCTATGAAAGATCAACAGAACAGTGAAGAAAATAATTCCATCAGGCTCCACAAACGAAGGAGGAGATTTATAATTAAAAAGAGCCCAATTCTGATTTCCATAAACAGCTCTGTTCTCAACCTGCCCACGCTTAAATCTGAGGATAGAAACAACAACAAATGGAAAAATCTCTATCAGATCCAAAAAGAAAGAAAGCAGATTATGAGAGAAACTTGTTCTAAGTACAAGAGTAATAACAGAAGAATAATCACTCCTTATCATGTTTCTAGAATATTTGTAGAAGATAAATACAGAGTTCTATACTGCGAAGTTCCAAAAGCAGGCTGCTCCAACTGGAAACGGGTGCTCATGGTTCTCAACGGGCTAGCTTCTTCCACAAAAGATATACAGCACAACACAGTGCACTACGGAAACTATTTAAAAAGACTGGATGGGTTTGATCACAAAGGAATTTATCATCGGCTCAACACTTACACAAAGATGCTTTTCATTCGCGAGCCTTTTGAAAAGCTGGTATCTGCGTTTCGGGACAAGTTCGAACACCCAAACAACTACTACCATCCAGTTTTTGGAAAAGCTATCATTTCCAGATATCGTGTCAATGCCACCAAAGAAGCATTACGGACAGGTGCTGGAGTCACATTTAAAGAGTTCATTCAATATCTCCTGGATGTACATAGGCCAGTGGGTATGGATATCCACTGGGACCATGTCAACAGGCTTTGCAGCCCATGTTTAATAGACTACGACTTTGTTGGGAAGTTTGAAAGCATGGAAGAAGATGCAAACTTCTTCTTGCACTTAATTGGTGCTCCACAAAATTTAACTTTCCCCAAGTTTAAAGATAGGCACTCCAATGAAGAAAGAACTACCAGTAAAATTACCAAACAGTATTTTGCACAGCTTTCTCCTTCTCAACGACAACAAAGCTATGACTTTTACTATATGGATTACTTGATGTTTAACTACTCAAAGCCTTTTGAAGATTTATATTGATTTGAGAGCTGTGACATTTTTACAGTCACATCAGCTGAATTGCATAACAAATCAGGTGGCTTCTGTTTCTATATACTTGTCTGTTAGTAAACAATTGGTTGAAGAGCAAGAAAAACCCAATGGATAGTGATGTTTACACCTTCACCTTAATTGCCTCCTTTTTCAAATCATATTTTTTCTATGATTTCTCCATATGAAATGTATGTACATATATGTATAATGTGTCTGGGTTTCCAAATAAAGCACATAATTTTCCATGCTGGTGTGGCCTGTGTTTGCACTGAGAGGATGGTTTGAAACTGGAAAACTTAGTTAATGACTCTACAGTGCAGTCAGTATTTTAAGCTCTTCACCCTTTAGAAAATCAGTCTGAAAGTGACAGAGTAGCAAAACAAACAAACAAAAAAAATACATTTATACACACTAGGTAGTATTTACAGTTCATTGCAACACACAAAGCAATACTCTAAACAGGCACTAGTAATTTGGAGCTGGTGGTAAATTGCTATTTACTGATATTTGAAGTTAGGTAAGTAGAAAAAGTCTATCACACACTGTTCCAAACCACACTGGTGAAAACAACTAATACTTAATGACCATGTGAGTGCAGTATTGAACTAGATGTTGCAATTCAGAGTGAGGACACATTCTCCCCCTTCAGTACTTCCCTCATGGCACATTAATAAAAAGATAAAATGCAGGCGAATATTTGCATCTTTATAAATGTAATTAAGATTCTTTTAATCCTTTGCATTAACATAAATCTCTGGTTTAATCTTCATAGTCATCAGGAATATCAAATCTTTCCTTCATAATAACAAGCAAGAGTAAATGCAACTTCCTGCCCAACAGGGTAGTTCTTTTCATTGCTGCAAACAATTTGCAGGTGTTTATTGCAGCAACAATTACATCAGATTTAACATGCAAAAAGTATTCCAGGTGGTTCAGTTCAGTTGTTAGTTTTCTATACTTATGAGAATGTTTTCTTTCATATCTAGCAGAATTCTCTTGTGAGAATCAAAAATTTGACCTTCCACTGTTTTTTTAAATCTTCAGTCTAATTCTGGACACAGTACCTTTGTTTATATGCCGTATAACCACTGGAAATGGTAACATTTAAATTGGCCATACTGGAACAAGACTCAAACTCTACCACAAAGCTGAACTTGAACTCCACGGTAATTTATAGCATTTCTAGCTGTACAAATGTACAAAAACCTAAGAAAAAACACTTGTTCCAAGCAGGTTTACATCAGGAAAAACTGTTTCAAAATTCTTTGTACTGAAAGCTTTACTGAAAAACAGTTAATGCATCATGTCTCACATCAGATTCTCATGGTTTTGCCCAGAAAAAACCTGTTTGCATTAGAAAGGTAATGTGGAACTTACATTGTTCCATAAAATCCGTTCCCATTCCTCATCTGCTCAAGCTCTCCATTGATGCCTTGCTGCTGCAGCTAACCACCTACCCCAATGTACTTGTTGATCTGCTCACATGCTTTCCTATTCTGCTGGGGCAGCTCAGGCCAGCAGTAACAGGCTGGAGACTATTCACTTGGGCTGGTCCACCAACAGTCAAGCATAGCAGATAGATAAACCCACTCAACACTTCTAGTGCCGACAGAGAAGAACGCTGATTCTGACAGTAGTGGTACTTCACTGGGGGCTGTGGAGGCATAGTCAAGACCACCACTAGGAACTTAACTACTAGGGAATGGGATACCTCAATGATATTAAGTTCTCTAAGAAGTAACGGTACTCCAACTGAGCAAGTGTTTTGCTTGTAAGCATAGAAATCACAAAGTTGACAACACAAGGAAAGAATATAATAGATACAGAGCCCTCACAGGTTCTTTTGCAGGGTCTGACCTTGCGAGTGCATCAGTGTACCAGAGCACAGGGTGCTACCACTGCTCCTACAGACTAGAACTCTTTCAGTCAGCAGGTGAACTTCCACTGCAAGAAGAATCTCAATTCAACTTAGTGCAGCACCACCGCAGCAGAAAAGACCATGCTAACTCCCAGGTTAGCTCTGTGATGCAACCAGAGCAAAACAGGGTATCATTTGTATTCAGACTTCTGCTAGCTTTAGAGATTGACAAGGGAAAAGATTAAGGTACTTAATCCTGCAGCTGGATTCATATGAAAGATCTTTCTCCTTCCTCCTCCTCTCTCACTCCAGTTCTTTTTCATCTTAATCTACATATGCACATAATCTGACAGAGTCACAAGGCCATGTTTGCACCTGAAAGACTTTGTTGGACAGCTACACATCAGCAGAGTGTTTGCTGTATGAGTAGAAAAAATACACCATCAAAATAGCACTTCTGATGGTATAAAATTGGTGCTTTTCCTACCACTATCCCCTCCCCACCTCTCAAATATATTTTAATTAAAAACCTTTACTATTCCAGTAAAAGCTAACGACAGGGGAATAACATTTTTAATGACAAATGAAGATGAAGACTTTAGCAGTGTTTTGTTTTGTATGAGGGAACAAGCTTACTTTGAACAGAGACTGTAAATAAGTGGTTTGCATGTTTATGACAAGCTGCATATGGCATAGTACCATCTGTTTTAGCGAATCTCAAGGAAGACAGAAGTATTCTAAATACCTGAACATACTTAATACTGGATAGTTGTATTAATTTGACTTTATTACTCTCATCACTTACTTCCTGTGACTAGTACAAAGAAGGCAAGAAACGGTTTAAAAACAAAATCAGATTTGTAAAGGTATATTTCAAAGCCATAAGAGATGCATTATCTCAATCAGAAAACAGCTAAGGCAACAGACAAATAAACTAATATTTTCATGTCAATCTAAATGTTTCAATAAAAAGCAGTTGCTTTAACTAGATAGTGTTAAGTTTTCAGGCCACTCATTTCTGTTTAAATTATCTTGTCTTTCTCCCCCCACATACAAAATCTTTATATTTTAATTTTTGATAATGCAAGTGAACATTCTTCAGAGTTGTTCATTCTGATTTTTCTATAATTTATCCTTCTTTTCATAATTATTTATAACAAATTTCTATTCTATTCCATATGGAAGTGGACATTCAAGGTTCATTTGTTTACAGCTTAGCTTCATAACGACTGAAGCAAAGACATCTTAAAGTTTTTAAAATGTAGGTACTGAGTTCTGGAGGTTCTGCTCCCTGCCCCAGGCTAGTCTGAGCAACTTTCTCAGTAACTCTACTTTTTGGCTGATCAAACAGCTAGGTTTTTTGAGAGAGAGGGATCCACAGAGCAAGAGAGAGAAACATACATAGAGTGTATGTACTACACAGTACATTAATCCTTAGTTTCTTTGCCATATTTTTCGCATTTGAATAATACCATTGCTGACAGTAGAAGCAAGAGCACACCTATCACAAATTCATGTATAATTATCTACTTATACACATGCATATAAAGTACATAGGAAAAGAATCTGTGCAAATAGCATTAGGCATTCTAAGGTATCTATGAACAGGAAGATTTTAATATAACAGCTCACAAATGCATGGAGGGGAAAATAGAATCCCCCAAAGCTTAACTGAAAATGAATACAAGAAATATCAAATATATGCATTGATTTTAAAATAGTTGTTCTTTGTGTAATAATACAAATTACTTAATCGGGCCAAATCAAAGAGTAGGTTACCTGAAGTTACCAGATAAAAACTGAAAAGAGGTTTATTTTTTGTTGCTGTTTTGCTTAATTACAATTGCTTTGTTACTGACACAAGCTGCTTTAAATCACTGAGTAGAAAGACATCCTTTTTCAACCCCCAACAAGAAATCACACAGGTAGCTAGCTGAGCATAATCCAGCCAACCACTTGGAAGAGAAACATGACTGTACAAAGCTCAGCCTCATCTGCTCATTTTAATTTCAGTGATACCAGAACAGCATCTGCATGCACCAGTAGTTTGTTTTCAGAGCACAACACAAAAGACAAGACAGGTCACAGCCTGTTTGAGCTGATATTACTTCAAGGGATTATTTTCAGGTTGGCAGTGTTATTTGCGGAGACGTCAAACCCTCAGCATGCTCCTGTGCACTCTTGAACAATGACATGGGAAGTGTCCCAAGCTCCATATGGCAAGACACATGTAACTAGTTTTCATCCCAAGACAACAGCTACTGGTTAAGGAACAGCAATTTTCTTAGCTTTCATCAAGAGAACCTAGCAGACAAGCCTGTAAACAAACATCTTTAATGGCTTCCAACATGATACTGCAGTAAGAATGCGCTGGGGTACAAGAAAGCGAGACTTTACATACCAGTGACAACTGATATTTACCACTGGTAAGTCACTTTTGCCATAATTTCTCAGACTACTCATTCAAACCAAATGGTTGAGAATTAAATATGCAGCTAGACTCACAATGGATTCAAGTTTTAAGCATGGCAGGCACTCACTTGTTCCACACTTCAATTTAATCCTGAAATATATGACTATTTTATACATAATGCATCACTTTAGCAGTAAGGGCAAGGCAGTGTAGAACATACTAACACAGAACGGGAAGACAGATGTGATTAAGACTTTCTCGCTGCCACCAAGCTATTTGGTTAATGTATTATAAAGCAATTGATACAGTTAGGTTTGACTCATGCTAGAGAATATTTGCTTTATGACTAGCCTAATAAAATTCAGCCTTGTAAGAATATTTTCTGGTCCAGTTTAATGAAGAACTCCAAATATTTAGTTTTGAAATAACACTTAGGTATCTCGATGCATACACACATCTCAATAGCAACTACCTTGCATGTAGTGAGGAGCATGCATACATACACCTTCTACGAGGGCAAATCTTTAAAGTATCAGACAATAGGCAGCTTGTGCCTTGTGCCACAGCTGCATGAAAAAGCTCTTTCAAATTCTGCCATCCATTGCCATTTTTGCCACTAACTCTTTTTTAACTGAAGACACACATTTACGAGAATTTCAGCAGAGGTCAAGCTTTCCATTATGTACCTACCTTGCATGAGACTTGAATTCTTTGTTCAAATTCAGCTCTTACTGCAGTGCAGGCCCTATGTTTCACATTCAGCTTTATAGGATTCTCTATCAGTGATCTTTCCTAGCAGCATCATCATTTTTTCCTGGAGCTTAAAATTATGCTGTCAAGTTATGAAAAATGAAAGAGGTTTTCACAAGCCAACTTTTCCACAGTTATTTTCTCAATCTGGTATTCCTGTCCAAATTTATTTTCACTTAATATAGGAAATTTCCTCTCAAACATATCCAAACATAAGTAATGTCACCAGCTGCAGAAGGTGTTAAGATTACATTCAAGCAAAGGGAAGAGCAGTATGGGAGGCAATGGCCTAAGGTGACTGGCACTAAGAGCTTGTCCCAATCCATTAAAGACTAGTGGAGGTGGCTTCTTTCTTAAGAAATAAAAGCTCCAGGCTATGGTTCACCTTCAAATTTATAGATACAGACTAATGTACATTATGATCACAAGTTATTTTATCTTTGTTTTGAGTGTACACCCAGTCAGCATAACCCTTTCTGAGAACCATGATATAGGCAGAGAAGTCACATGAAGGTGATGCTAGCCTGTATGTAGATACACACGCTGAAGACCACAGGGCACAGTTTTAGCTGTCCATTTCCATAAACTGTCAAATAGCTAACCTGTTTCTACACTTTTCATTCACAACACTTCTACACCTGGTGGTAATCAGGTATGCTAATGCTTAGGGAAAGTAACTGGGAGATTTGGTCTATGATTTATTCATTATCTGTTTTGGGTCTCATCCGCTAGAACTGCTCCGCTTATCTTTCCTTGTCACTGGTGTGGAGGAAAATTCAAGAATTATGTGATTTTAGCGGGTTTCATCATATTTTATTTACTGATCTTAAATTCATTTAGTTCACCTATAGCAATATGTAAGAGAATTCGGTTTAGCCTGATTTTTTCCCCCCACAATATCTCCTTTTTTAATCAGTTGAGTTTGTTTGAGTTTTTTACACTACCCCAAAAAAAAGCCATAGTCACTACAGCACAGGTAATCTCACCAATAAAACAATGTGATAGAGTAAGAGGCTACAATATTTACATAGTCTCACATTATATTTCTCCACTGAAATCTATATAGACATGAATCCTGCTCAAGTGACACACTGTGTACTCATCAAGGTGATATTGTCTATATAAATCAGGCATGCAGTGACCATTTCAAGCAGTGTGGAAAATGTTGCAGATATAATACAAGATGGGTTATAAGTCTGACAATTTATCCATGTTCATGAAAAAAAAAAGGGGGGGGGAGGAGTTTATTTTTTATTAGCTAAAATAAATCTGAGAACTTCATTAGATCATCCCTCCAAAATTGAATGCCAGGTTTATACTGCAGCTTAAAAAGCACATAGCAGCTAGTAATGCTCAAAAACATTTTACCTTGGAGCTCTTTCAGAGGGAGTTTCAAAATCGACTATTTAGAACACATGCCTACTATATCTGACCAAAATATACAGCTTAATAAACACTCAAGAATGACTATGTGCAGAAGTAAAATCAATTTCAGAAAAAAATCACAAGATAAATGGATGATAAATAATGAAACTGCATCTATCTGATTACAGAAAGAAGAAAGAGAAGCAAATGAATACAACAATGAAATTCCAGTCAGTTGTATTAGAAAAACATGTTTTCATTTCTTCACCACTAGTTCCAAAACAGCATCATGACACCCACCTAAACATTTTGTCCAGTCCTAATGGGAACACTGCTACTCAGTTGTTCTGGAGTTAACACCACCTGAGCACAAAAGCAGCTTCCTAAAGCCACACCTCAGCAAGGCCATGGTGAGGATGGTGAGAAACAGTCTGGTCACCACCAGAATGACAGGAAGTTGAGTCCACTTGTTACAGTCAAGCTAAACAGACAGAGGTAGCCCTGACTTCACAGGACAGGACAGCCCAGCAGAGATAATGACAGAAATCATGTTCTCATTTCTAATTAGCAAGACACCAAAGACAAATTTGACTCATACAAAAGCTGGTACTTACTTGAGATTGGTAATCCTCTGATGAAATGGATTTCCAGATCAATTGGTTTTCACTGATATCTGGAAACTCTTATTAAGTTAAATCAGTGATAAATGAGCTTAGTTGCATCCTTGCCTCCTCCAAGAAAAGATTCCCCTTCAGTTGCCTTCTGCATGGTTCTAGTGCCTAGGGAGGTCCCTTATAGTAATACTATTTTATTCTTTTCTCTTTCACAAAGAACTACTTCACTATTCATCATTCTAAACCATGAGAAATATATGGTACCCAGAATTACAGAAAAGACTAGTTTTGAACACATTTTCCCATTACCTAGTTTCAATTCAGTAATCAGTTCCTCTGCAGATATATCTTACAAGCAAAACAACATGGAGTAATACCTTCCAAATCCCTAAGCTCCCAACCCAGCTGACTCTGAATGCATTGACTCATCAGTTTTGTTTCTTCAGTAAAAAGGAAGCACTGACATGGCTTGCTATTTAAAAGCACTGCCCACTATGTTGCAACCCACAGGTGTTCAAATCTCAAAAGTACCCACTTTCCTTGTCTTTGATTCAGATTTTACATTGTAGTCTTGCAGATTAACTGCAATGAAATCTGTTTCAAACCTGATGTGCTGGTTTCTCACATACACAAAATCTCCTATCCCTCCTGAAACATCCCTCAAGAAATGGGACTGGGGAGAAACTGCACTGCCTTTTCCAATTAGTGGTCTGGTTTTAAACAGTCTGAATCTTCACAGCACTTTTAAGACACATCTGCATCTGGAGTAACACCTTTTGCAGGTTTTACATGTTGCATAAGCATCATCTGATTTGAAACAGGTTTGCTGGTTTTGAAAATCTAAGGTCATAGCATGGACTCTCATTTTGCCGAAGATCAATTAAACTCTGCAGATACGCTCAGCCTCACTAATTCAAGTCTGTGGAAGAAATACTAATGCCAATTCAAGTATATACGTCTGCACCCCAGATCGGCCTTCACTGACTGACTGATTGGTAATTAAGCATGTACTTGGTTCCAGAGATAGAGAAAAACTCAAATCTCAAAAGAAGACATCAAATCTGAGCCCAAGGTTATTAATCATACTGCTTCTAATTGTACATAAAGTATCTTTACTCCCTCAAAAATGTTATTTTTTTAAATATTACGGGATTTAAATATGTCACAATATTCTGGATATCTTGATTAGATCTCCTTTAATATTCTGCCACTGAATAATTTGGAATTTATTTAACACCACTACAAATATCACAGAAATGAAGAACTCTTGCTAATCACTGAGATTATGCAGAATTTTTTCTGATTAGACCAGCAACAAAATTTGATCCTGGGATTTTTTTTTTCCTTAAACAGTACTTTTTACCATCTTCTTGTAATTAAAGTTGCAACCAAGGTCCCGTTAGGCTGTTAGTGATCCCTCCTGTGAATCAGACAGGCCCTCGAGCCTTCACATTCTTCAGAGTTAAGTCTCACTGTTAACTAGCATCTGGGAAAGTTTTGACTAAATCAAGCGAGAACTCACTAAAATTAAAAGCCTAAAGAATTTTGCTCCTCATTGACATTTAGAAATTTTTAAATCATTCCCCTGATCCAGTAAGATCATGTGCCCTCACAAAACACCACATGGCTTACTTTACAAGGCTGACTGCAAGGGAAGGTAGGCTAACAGTGGCTGTAAGCGCCAATTTCATGTCAAGTAGCCGAAGTATATTAAATCTTACTACAAATGCCCTCCCTCTTTCAGTGGTCCCTCAAGATAGGGGCATAAAAATTGATACGAAGTCAGGGAAGGCACAGAACCTGTGCTGAGCAGAAAGTCATCTACAGGGCAACATGAAAGGAAGGACTATTCAGAGACCATGGACAGAGGCAGAACATTCTTGGGAGAAGCACTACAGGACCTAGCCATGAGAGAACACACTACCTACACACTTGGGCAGATGGTCCAGGACTGGTCCTGCAATGGAACTGCTTTTTATACATTCCTCTCACCTACAGAAGCTGTAGCAAGGGCTTTCTTGTTTCTCTTTTGGCTTCTATGCCCGTTACGTCTTTGTAGCACTTCCACAAGCGTCCCTGCATTAGTAAAAGCCACCACATCCCTCCTGCCTCTGGCAAGAGCACTGCCAAGTTTTCATTTCCAAACTATGAACATACTTGCTCTCTGTGGGGCTTCATCCATTTTTCACCTTCTGATCCTGGCTTTCATAGTTTCTCTTCTATGTTAATCTTACAGTTTCCATAAGAATCTCCCTTAGTCTTTCCCCTCCCCTCTATCAGTGAGCCAGACCAAGAGACCCAGGTCAAGCTTTCAGACTCTCTCCTCCATGGTAACAACATTTTACAACTGACTAGACTACTGGTCTGCTAGATCACCCAGATCTTCTTTGTCTATTCCCTATTTTGTTCACTTTCTCCCCCTTACTGCTTATCTGTAGTTAAGAAGCATAGATATTTGCATATCTATACATGAGTACACATCTGATATCGTCCAACTTAGCTTATAAATCCTGAGGAAGCTCAACTTAAAAACCTTCCCAATACTTGTTTCTCTCCATGAATCCAGAAGACTAGCTAACAAAAGCATGGGCAAGAAGGAAAGAGCTACTGAAAGGCTAAGTGGATAATCAAAGCCTCAAACTCACAGCATAGGCACATATACCCATCATGGTCTTTAACTGTCCATTCAGAGGTATGGGTAGTAAGTACCAAAGAGTCAATTTCTTTAAGTAAGAAAGGGACTCCAAGATGCAGGCAATGATAGTCTTGTTTAATTAAGTCTTGTTTAATTTAAAGTTTTGTTACCTTAAATATGTGTAATAGCTTACTGCATGCCTTCTTTAAGCTTTTATTAAGGCATCTCAAAACAAGCATTAACTTTGATCAAAGGCAACTCTTAAGCAACCATTAGAATAAAAAGGACATTGAACCTTCTACCATAACAGTGTGAGATCTTACAATATTTACCATAATCAGAAGGAATGGTGTTTACAGCATGTGATCAGATTTCATGAATACCAGCTTTATGTGTTAATTGTTGCTCTCCTCCAAAGAACTGGAAAAAAAAAAAAGTGACAGCAATGTAGCACAGTCAGTCAAGACAAAGGAAAATTAAAGCACCAAATGGAGAAGAGGTAGAAATCCATATATATCAGCTCTGCATTCAAAGTTACCTTCCTGCTTAG
Organism: Psilopsiagon aurifrons; assembly: GCA_025447955.1. Lineage (NCBI taxonomy): Eukaryota > Metazoa > Chordata > Aves > Psittaciformes > Psittacidae > Psilopsiagon > Psilopsiagon aurifrons. Next base: position 13,947 of record JAOEHY010026395.1, on the reverse strand, counting down.
AGAAAGGTTTTTCCTTTTATTCCCTTCTGAAGTATTCAATACATCTTATTGCCAAAGGCAAGATTTCATACTCAGTAGAAGAAAAATTCTGATGTTCTATGGGAAGTCTCATGTAGCTTGTCCTATGATATTCCTTTTGCATTCTACTGTCTGCCTGTAGCCTTCAAGGATAAGGACATTTTATTACATAGGTGATCAGGTGACAGAAAAGTATAAACAATTCATGTAAAACATCTTGCTGCAGTTTAAAGATCTGCAAACTCCTATGTTCCAGTTTTGGGGAAATATAAGGTAACCTGGTGGAGAAGAAATTTCAAGATCTAATTAAATTCCTTAATAAAAAATATTTAAGTTATGTCACTTCATGCTGCAGGTATTTAACTGATATATTATCCAATAAACACTTTATATTTTTAATATAGTCTAATCTTACACTCTCGGTGATTACTCAGTCTTACTCTGTAATTCAACCTTTTAAAACAAGAGGCCCATCTGAAGTAACAGGAAAATTCACACAACAGATTAATATATTTTATTTATCCATACAGAACTTTCCATATTTTCAGACAGCTGTTACCTCAGTGTGCTGCTCTGTCATTTCTACTTAATTTTTTCCATACTCTCGTGTCTCTTCCATTACCTAGTTCTGATACTAACAAACAGTTGCTTCCCCTCAGCCATAGATTGTTTAAACATCTATCTTGGAGGAGGGTGGCCTTTTCCTTTGAAAACTGAAAGCATTAGTTTGCATCTCAAGCAATAGTGATATGAAGCTTAAAGGATATGGGGAGAGAGAGAGAAAAAAAGCCCCAAACCAAACCCAACCTACCCTTCGTAAGTTTTCCTAGTGCCTTTGAAAGATCTGGCAGCTGCCCAAGAGGGAAAAATTGTCCCAATAACAGAGGCTGTGTTGCTGGAAAACATAATTCTAAAACCGTTGATCATAAGTGAAACACCATAGATCAGGATCTTTTCAACCAGCAGCTGTAGAGTAACTTGAGAGGGTAACTAAAGCCAGTGAACAAGAGTTTTCCCCATAATTACTGAAAAATGAAACTAATTTCTTTTCACCCTGGATGGCTTTCACCTCTTGCCAGCAGCATTAATGTAGAATATGGATGTTAATAATGAGGAAAGCAAGAACTGGAAGTGTTTTAAGGTTTAAAAGCTGACTTTTTAATGGTGTTCATGTGTAGTGTGGCATGCCATATAATTAACACAACTCCTTTTTACCAATTCAAAATGTGTACTTCTCTACACAGAGCTGCAGTCTTGATGCTATTTAGGGCAACACTTGTCCCTTTTACATCCTCTCTTACCTCAGATCATTAAGTATTTTGGATAAAATTATAGTAATGTAACTTACTTTCATCTCGTATGGTCTTTCACTTTCCAGAAATAATGTAGCTCCACAGGATCGTTCATGCACTCAATGCCCCACTTAACGCACAAGAAGATTGACCGTCAAATTATACAGCCAAAATGGACATTTTCTTGTGCTGCTCTCACTTAAATTTGCAGTGACTCTTATTCCAACTTCAAGAAAACTAGTTGGGCTACAAGCAACAAAACTGGAGCAGAACAAGGCACTAGCACAGAAAGCACAGAATCAGCGTCAAAATTTGGAACATTCTTGGGCTGCTTACATTGAAATCCAGACACCAGTTCAGAGGTACTTGTTACCTGCAGTAGCTACAAGATGGTTACCAGAGCTTAACTGTCCCTGCCACAACCCTTTATCCAGTATACATGCTTTCAGACCTGAATAAAGTGGCAGTTTCACCAAGCATTTATTCTTTTTGAAATTAAACTGGTTTGAATGACAGTAAGCCTTCACCCTCGCAAGTTTTCTTGTGAAAACAACCACTCACACCTCCCAAAACCTCCCCCAAAAAAACACAGACACCTGAAAGATCACATTTTCTACATTCCTTATTTCTCCTCTATCACTTTAAAATCAGATTTGACCAAAACCTACAGTTTCATAGTTCTCTTCCGGGAGGAACATCTTCACAGATGTATTACACAGGTAAACTAGGATTAATGACCAGTGAGGCAGCCTCACCCCCTTGACACTCAGTTACTACCATTGCTTTAGCTCCCAGAGCATCCAGGAAAGCCTACATACTAACTGAAGAATTGAAACTTTCATATCTTTTAATCAAAGAACTAATGTTGTCGACAACTTTAAAATTTACACATTTATGACTACATTATTTCAAATTATAAAAATATTTTTCTTCATGAAGACAGTCTTGTCACTATCTGCTGCCCTGATTTCAAATTCACCGGCAGACTTTAGTTGCAATATATATTATGATAAAGAAATATTATCATTCACAGTTTAAATATTGTCCTATCTAAAACAGAAATAGCATGAGCTTAATTTTATAATATTGAAGGATAGGAAAGAAAAGGAAAAAAAACACCAAACAATTGGAGAATATAAACATGCTGCAAAATACCAGCACCAAATCCCTAAACATCTAGCACATATCAAGGCCAACAGAGCAAGGTTTCTAGAAGGCAGTTAGAAGCCTCACTGTTCCCACCAACTTTTACTCAATCACATTTTTATTTTTTTTTTACTTAAAAAAAACCCAGACAAACCTACAAATGTCTATTCTGTATCTTCTATAAGTGATAACATTTCCATGAATAGCACAAATTGATGCGGAAAATGCCTTCTCTAATTACTCACTACAAAAGCAAAGAGTCCGAAACTGAATTCACAATCAGCTTAAATAGTGATCAGTCTAATGACTGGGTTGGCAACAGAGACAGAAGCTTGAAGGAACAAAATGAGTGGCTGCAGGGTTATCACAGGGAAGGTGTTGCTTATGAGATAGGAGCTGTTGAAAAATCTCTGAGAGTTTGAAGAGGCTTGCAGTGAAGAACCACGGAGATCTTTCATACCAATGCACTTCCCTTATACCAGCAGCCAGAGGATCACCCCATAGAAGGGGAGACTGAAAACAGTTATGCTCACTTTTTTAACATACAGCAGCAGGATGAAAGACAAGGACTGTAATAAACATTAGATTGTGAAGGTTACAAATAAGGCAAGAAGAATGACTTGCTGCTTTCAAACAGATACGCAAGCAGAGGCTTACATGGGGTAAAAATATTAGTTTCTGCTTCATAATGATTCATGACTATAAGCACACATAGCCATATGCACAACCCTGACAATGCCTGTGGCATGGGAAAGCACTCACAACCTCTGCTCCAAAACACATGTGCTCTTTGTCTACTTCTTGTAAAAGATTCAGAACCTTTCTCTGCCATTTCTGGCAGTAGAGTTTACTATATATAGGCATTAAGTCTTCAGTTAACAAAAGACATCACATCTATGAACCAATAATTTCTATCTTCAGGAGGCTCCTGATCCAGTACGGACTGAATTCCGTACACTTAAGAAACACTCCAAAGGTGCTTAACACTGTAGAAATTTTCCTGATCGGTGTATATATACATACCATACACTACACACAGTAGATAGGAAGCCTGGGGGCAGTGTTCAGCAGCAGTCTTCTGCATTCACTCACTCTAAAATAAGCAAGAGAGAAAGCAAGCATAAACTTGGAAGGGGGGGGAGGCGAGAGAAAAGAGGCAGAAGCAGCTGAAGTATTTCATTTGTATGACATGCTTTTTCAGTCCTTCTCTGCCTCATCCTCTATATTACATAGCTAGCTAACCTCATCACAGCCTCTTGAGAACACAGGCTTGAATCCTGCTCTGTTCCATTTTCACCAGTTCACACTTCTCACACTTTGATGACTACCAGGAATTCTCAACAGACATGGCAGAGCACAGGCAACCATTCTGGGGATGTCTATTAGTAAGTACAGTAAATTACCATAATTTCCAAATTGGAAGCACTATATACATTTGGAACCCACATATACAACTGGTTCATAATGGAGCAAAGCCCAGCAAGTCCCACAGCCCATCAGCAGTGGGTTAGTTTCTTGGTAGATGGGGCTTAAGGGCAGGTACTGTGGCACAGCTGGAGCTCTGCAAGGGGCTGCAGGAGACATTTATTTCTCCTGACACTGTAACTTACTGTGTCAGTCACAATGTTATCTGGGTCACCGCTACAAGTGTATGCAGCAACAACAGCAGCAGCAGTTCTGTTGGCAGGCTTCCCTTTTGCACCTATGACGATGTCGCATTAGCATCCACTGGAAAACTCTGATTACATCTAATCCAGGCAAAACTTCAGCTCAGGTTTCAGAAGAGAGAACAGAGTTACCAGTGAACAGCAGCAGAATTAAACAGCATTCTGCCAAACACCCAGCACACGGGTTGTGCTGCAGCTGTCAGTCTTTGACAACTGGTATTTGCTTGTTTCTTCTTTTCCTTAAATTTTCCTTATAAGCCAGTTGTGAAGCAGCAGAACAGATGTGCATTTTAACCTTCCCCTCCTGCAGACGGACACAGGTTGCGTGGGTGCTGCTGCCTCTAAATCCGCAGTAGAGCCTGGAAGAGGCCTGGAGAGCTGGAGGGATGTGATGCTCCTGTGCTGTTTCCATGGCACTGCTGAGGCCTCCGGGCTGGAGCCCTGCTGTCTGCCTTCTCCAGCCCAGCTTGAGGAGAGAGAATAAACGTGCTTTCTCAGGGCTACCTGGTTATTGTTTCTCTTCCCTTCACATCCTTCTCAACAGATCATTTCCATTGTGCTTGCTTCTCACCATATTTCTGTTGTCACCAATTAAGCTAGCAGTTTATGGAACCCACAATATTTAGGGCTTACCCACAATATTTAGGGCTTATCCAATTAAGCAAGCAAGCAGCAGAAGGTGGTCCCTGTCTCTGAAGAATCCAGGCTAGCAGGCTGCCTACACATCACCACCACCACCACACCAGAAAAAGCTCATCTCTCTGGGTTTTTTTCAACATTTTTTCTTTTTGTCTCATAGGAAAGCATAGGAGATAGGGCAAAAATACAAAACCAAACCATCTGAAAACAAGGCTTCATTTTTTTGGATTTGATTTAATAAATTTTTGGGGTTGCTTCAGTAAGAAAAAAAAACCCACCAAAACCAAAACCAACAAAAACACACAAAAAAAACCAGCAAAAAATAAAAACCAAACTAAATAAGAAAAAATACATTGTATGACCTAGAGAAGAGCCCCAGAGTTGCTAATCAGGAGGTTACAAACAACCCTGTGAAAACAAGCAACAGCCATCAAAAATTCAACTGATGACCTTCACCTTCCCTGCTTTCCCCCCTCCAAGGGAGAAAAAATCGTAATAAGCATAAAACATTCTTTCAAGTACAAAATGTCCAACACTTGGGAAAGGAAATAAACAGGCATTTGTGAAAGCAACCTCCTGCCCTGCTCTCTAGGATGACCTGAAAACAGGAATAAAGGCTTGGCGTCCTAATCTAGTTGTGATTAACACAGGATTCAGAGGCAGAGAGAAGGAATTTAGTTACAAGGAAAACTGGCTGCTCTTTCATCTGAACCTTTCTTCTTTTCAAGAAGACGATTTTACCTTAGAAGGAAGAAAAAGAAAAAAAAAAAAAGGAAAGAATTTTGTGTCATTCCCTTTTCTTTCCTGTGACAAGCTGTCACTTCTAGATATGGGAACCGTATCATCATGTTGCTGGAGAGAGTAAGTGGGGCATGATTTCTCTTTTCCTTTGATATGAACAAAGATTAAAGTAATAAAGAACCAAGAAGATGAGAGTAAAGGAAAAGCAGAATTTTTCAAATAAGCACAGTCGATGTTATTTTAGTATGACATTCCATGAAGCAACAGTGGCATCCAGTGGCATACTTCACAAGCAAGTTTCATATCCTGCTTACACTTACTTTTGGCTTCCTCTAATTTTTAGGGTTTTTTTCCCAGCAACAGGCTCTCAAGGAACCCTTTCTCCTCTTCCCTTGACATTCACTACCAGAACAGCCACCATGCGCCAGCCATCAAATCCAGTAATGGAGACCAAGGTGCACAAATACAAGCTACCAGCTTTCTCAAAGGCTGTATATCATATCTGCAGGAGTAAAAAAATTAAAACTGTTACTGAGAAGCTGCAACATTGATGCAAACACACTTTTAATTTAATCTCAGAAAAAACAAAGGACATTTTTCTGCTGCTGTCCACAAGAGTGCAGCAAATATTCTGTACTGTTCACCTCCTCCATCCCCCTCTCCATTTTGTTTCTCTTCAAGGCAATGTGTTCATTTTTTTCTCATTTACTGACATTAAGATTATTTTCACTTTATGATATCTAAATAGATGCTCTGGGCAAAAATGAAAGCCCTACAATTCTAGAAGTATACTAAAGAAGGAAGTCCATTCAGTTAATTTATTAAGTTTTTTCAGACTGAGATCACATCTGCAGTTAAGAAAGCACCTTGCACTATCACAAGCTCAGTACCACCACCAGTTACAACCTGGTAAGGAGAACTGTCTCCTCACCAGCATAAGTGCTGTGAACCAAAACTTTTCAGTCTTGCTCTCAGGTCATTCAAAACTCTTGGTCTGATTTGTTTTTAAGGTAAGGGCTAGTGATCTTTTAAAGTAATCAGGCCTCAAATTCAATAAAAATTATGTTTCTCACTTAATTCCAAAACAGTTGAACTGCAGCATCTGCCTCTTTTTAATAGGACAATATCTCTATGTACACACCCCACAATAACCTTCAGAAAACCACCGTACTCTCCCTGGAGGAAAACGCAAGGCTTGTTTCCCCCAAATCAATAAATGCAAAGCCAAGTATCTCACGAAGAAATTAAGCTTATAACCAGTCTTCATATGGCAGTACAGTAACAGTAGTTAGCTGAATTTAATTTTAACCGGTTCCACGAGTATGCGAGTGCCTACACAATTTATCCCAGCAAACACACAGAGAAAATGGTAATTACTGCCATGCTGACAATGAGGAAGAAAGTGTTCAGCACTGAAATGAACCACACTAGAATGTGCCATCAAACAGTTTACCAAACCCATTTAGATTAGAAACAGCTAATGAAAACTGCATGGCAGCTCTGCTAGCACAGCAGAACAGTTCACTCTTTTGAGTAAACAATGAATTTTATTCATCAGGGTACTAACACATAAAAATAAACCTTTGTAACTCTAACAACCAGGTTCCTTCAGGTGACCTGAGAAACAGGTTATTCACACTGACCAAGAAGCCATCCACCTGAGATGGGTCTATCCCATTCCCATGTTTCTCCATTTCAGCCAGGGCTGAATGACTGAAATGCCAGGCATCTGATTTTAGGTATTTATTAACTAGTTTCCCTGCTTGAGCTGACCAATTCCCAGAAAGCATTATTTCTGAGCAAGCAGGCAAAAACTTGCAGATGGAGTCTACCCTCAAAGCAAGAAAAAGTCATTGCCAAAAGCAATACAGAACTTTTTTATAATATATTATTCTAGCAAATTATATGCTAACATTAAAAATAGAAGCAAAACACATAAAGAAGAAGACAAGTTCAAGACCTATTCCCTTTTGATGAAGTGGAAAATCCCAAACAGTATCATAGAATGGTTAGGGCTGGAAAGGACCTTAAGATCATATAGTTCCAACCCCCTGCCATGGGCAGGGATGCCTCACAGTAGACCATGTCACATAAGGCTATGTCCAAACTGGCATGACTGGGTTGGGCAGTCATGTACAGGAGATGAACCTGAGCTACAAAGCAGAGCTGTGGTTCAACTTGTACTATGGTTAGGATAAAGGAATCTTTCAGTAGCTAAGCCATAACACAGAAAAATCTCAAGAGTGACACGGGATGATCAGTATCATATGGAATGAAACCTCAGAAGAATCTGTCACTTCAAAGTAGAACTGAAAGATTAAGATGAATTTTCTTCTTTTCTTCCCCCTATGCTTTTTAGCTGACCCAGAAGCTTCCTAAAAATCCTTAATACAAAGATTTGCTGATGAATTGCAGACTTTTTTCCACCACATACTGTAAGACTTTGGAAATAAACATAATGAAGCAGGATCTCTTCAGCTCTGAGCCTATACTGATTTGATGCAAGTTCTACCGACTGAAGGACAGCAAGTTCTAACTCAAGCAATCTGTCACCAAGCATGAGGCATTTACACTTTTCCTCCTCTCTTCTTGCACTTTTCTCGTCCCTCAAGCATGTAATATTATGGTGTTCCCACTCTCTACGGTGTAGCATGCACACAGTATCCAGCCAGCTGTAAGAAAATACAATCCAAAGAGAGGTCCTAATGCTCCTGCAATTACATCTTCAAATCAGTACCAGACCAGTATCTCCAAGAGCAGCAAGGAGGACTATACAGCAGCACATGGTCCTGGTAACTTGGGACTTGTACCTGGAAGTAGTACTACAAAAAATTCACAGAACTCAAGCTTCAAAAGAAGTGATAGGATATGACATTTAGGTAGTTATAATTTTTATTTTCTGAAAAATTACTTGACTCTTCAAAGGTAGTTAAACCTGTACCATATTAATTTCTTTTTAGTATAGATTAAGGGCTTGAGAAAGCTACTTAACGATATAAGCTTTATTTGGTACCTTAGAAAAGGGGATCACTATTAATAGTATTATCCGATTGCCACAATTACTGGTTAGGACAAGATGAACTATGAGATCACAAGACAAGCCACTTAACCTGGTTTCATCTCTAGCAGGTATACATGTTTTCAAACATAGTGCATTTTCATGTCAAATAATCCCATTTATCACTAACAGATCTCTTGCTGCTGATACCATCTTTCCACCAGATGTCACACTTCTCCTTTTTTTCTTGCCTACACCGTTATCTGGGAACTTCAAACGCTACACACAGATGTATTTGCTCCTTTCCACTGACCATTTCCACAGTCTAACCTTAGATATTAGCTCCTCTAATTTCTTTGCAGTAACAACATTGAAGTGATCATCAAAACATTCATTCCTCGTGTAGTTAAGTTCCATCCCTTAGTTATATAGTAGTGCTTATACTGTCATAACCAGAAAAAATGTATTGCTCTGTTACAGTCAAAATCCCATCAACAGGTTAAGATGACAAAGATCCCTTTCCTGATGCCCTGTTTTTAAAAAAGGATAATTTCTTCACGGTTTTATTTTTCAGGCCTGCCCATACTAACTCTAGAGAAAAAGAAAAAAAAGAAAGAACAACACAAAAAGAAAAGGAAAAAGAAATAACTCCTTTCACATTGGCCAAATGCACAAAGCAGGAACATTATATTTCAAATCAAATATCCAAATTCAAAGTTAAATAAATGCTTTATGACATGATTTAATACATGAAAAATTAGTTCTTTGAAATTTGTGATATTTTAAGAACAAAGCTTGGCCCAACCTTGCTACCTTCTGAGATGACATCTGGTTTAGTTTACCTCAGTATTTTAAAACCATTGTGTCGGGAGTTACTCATTAGCATTAGCTACCTGTAGAGTCTTCAACCAGCCTTCTCCTATTCTGATAAATGCAATGCTAGTATCACAGAATGGTTAGGGCTGGAAAGGAGCTTAAGATCTTTCAGTTCCAACCCCCTTGCCATGGGCAGTGGCACCTCACACTAAACCATGTCACCCAAGTCTCAACCTGGCCTTGAACACTGCCAGGGATGAAGCATTTATCACTTCTTTGGGCAATCTGTTCCAGAGCCTCACCACCCTCAGAGTAAAGGACTTCTTAATTATGTCTAACTTGAACTTCCCTTGTTTAAGTTTAAACCCATTACCCTTTGTCCTATAGCTGTAGTCCCTGATGAAGAGTCGCCCTCATCATCGTTGTAGGCAGCACTTCAGATATTGGAAGGCTGCTATGAGGTCTATATTATTATTCCATATATTATTCTGTATATTATTACTATACTATTCTAGAAAAATGCTTCATGAAAAGCTATAATTTTGAACACAGCACTACCTCAGCTTCCAAGTATGCTAGCATGCTACCATACTAGACTGCAATGATTTAGTTTATAAATTTCTGTAATTCCTTTCCTGTCCTTTCACAATGACCTATTTTTAGACACACATCACACTGAGTGGGTATGTCACTTGATAGAATACCATCCTGAAGATTCAAGTCTGTCATAAATAAATATGTAAGACAAACTGGTACATACAAGTTGCCTCTGAGACCTGCTTTCAAGTCCATTCCAGAATGCAGTGAATGAAAATCATTTCAAATGAATGTCTGCTGGTCTCTGCCATGTTTCTTCTCTAAGAACTGAACATCACAAAATAGCTAAGCATTTCCAAACGGACAGCTCTAAGAAGGTACAGAGGGAGGAAGACAAAAAGGAAACCTTTTGCTAATGAGGCGCAACCCTTACCCACCTCTTCCTCTCCATGTCTCTATAGGGGAAGGTATCCATTGGGATTCAGTTGATGCTTCTACTAATTCTGTAGAAAGGAGAAATTAACACTTGATTAAAAAAAAAAAAAAATTAATATCAACGGCAAGACAACTTGAAAGAAGTACTAGCCTGAGGAGACAGCAGCTAGGTTTTGGGGGGTTTGTTGCTTGTTTTTTTGATTTTGTTTTGGGTTTTTTTCTAAACTCCACCTAGGAAATATTGCCTAGCAACAATGGGATAACCCTCCTAACGAAATGAATCATGCAGGTATTGGCTGTTTATTCCCACGAAGGGCTGTTTCCACCCTGTCAAATGACATCAAGGCCATGTTGCCAGAGGCACTGGGAGTTTTGACCTCTAAAAGGCAATTTTCTCACTGTCTGCTCAGAAATGTAACATTTTTCATATTGAAGGCTTTTATATCATATCTTGTAGGTTTCAGATCTATAAATAACATACTGAAAACCTCCAACACAATAAAGCCCCAGCTATTATCTCTTGCTATTAACACTGTAAGCATTAAAAAGCAGAAAGTTAATAGTCTATTAGCCTAACTATTAAGCACCACAAAAAAAAAAGAAAAAACAAAACACATTAAATTGCATAACCAAGTTTACTATGGATAAGCAGAGGCCAGAACTTGGGTCATACAAATTCTGAATCTGAGAAACAGAATATCCACCAGATATCAATGCAAGACTGGCTTTGATCTTCCTTGCTTAAGTATGTCCTCCCTTGATTTCTTAATGGAGCTATTACAAGAAGTAAGTTACATGATGGACACTGATTCATAACAGCATGTGAACAGAAAAGCAAAGAACAGTTATTTGCACAGAATGTAGCAAGTGTACTATAATTCTTACAAATAAATGGGCATGTACAGTCCTCCCTTCCAACACACCTTCCCCTCTGCCCCCTCAATTAAAACCTTCCTCTGTTTTCATCAAAACAGTTCTGCTTTGAGCAGAGCTGCCAGCAAGCTTTGGTCCTGAAACTATTGCTTCCCCAATTGCTCCACAAAGGATGAAATATTCTTACAGGAAGCTTGTGACAAATAAATTTATCCAATAAACATAGCTGACTACAGCTCTGTACACCTCTTGAATTAATACTATGTTTTTCAACTAGAAGATAATGAGAAGGAAGAGTCCTAGAACACTACAAGGATTGTTCTGCTAACTTTTAATTACCATCTGCGCTGCCAAATACCATCACGGGTTTTTGTTTGCTTGCCTTTGCCCATGTTGAGAGTCATCTAATCTGTAAGGGGATCTGCAAGCCACGCAGAGGCAAGAAGTTGCCACCAAAAATATCAGCATTTTCAGAAAATTATTCTATCTTGATACTGTCAGCCTTTTTCACAAAATTATTCTAAGCAGCATATAGAGACTGCGAATCTAGATATCAAGACAAGTTACTTCTTATGCTTTCCTCTTGAGATTTTTTTAAAGTTGCACAAGTAAATGACAAAGAAATCCAATTTCTAAGACTACAAATCAACTTCCACAATCAGAGACAACCTCTGTAAGAGACATTTGTGAAATAAGACAGAAACACTTTCAGTGTATTGGGATTTTTTAACTGTTCTCAAATAATAAAAAGTAATCTTGCATGATTAAGTAATCCTTTTCCTCAAAAATGCTCAAGAAAGACCATGCTTTGCTTTCCCAGAACGTTCTTGAACAGAGAATTCTTTTTCTTTTTATAGAAGTATAAAAGCTGAAGAATAAATGCTGTTTAGATCATTTTTTGATAAAAGCAAAATACTGAAGTGCTTATTATCCTATTTAAGTAGTCTATTCCAACATTTTCTTATAACTGACTCGTAATTTCCTATACTGTGTATTTTCTATCCTAGGAATGCAGTATTTCTCTTCAAACATCATTTTACTTACTAATCTGTTAATCTGTATAAGCCGCAGAGAAACTGTAATATTAATTCAAGGGTTTGAATCCTGACAATAAACCTGTTTCTGGGAAGCAGTGTCAGTGGAGTTGGCACAGAAAAAAAAAAGAAAAAAAACCCAGCAGTTGAGGGAAACTTGCCATACATTGCAATGCAGTGTGAAACTAGAGCTTACAGGTACCTAGATGGCTGCATTTATTTAGTCACTATACATACTGAATCCAAATCGTGTATTACTTCCTTTCACTTTAGTTTGTTGGGAGAGACTTTCTCCCTTATTATCAGTCTCAAAAAGTACTTAACCTCAAAATAAACTTCAAAATAAACATACACAAACTTGCATCAAGAAAAAAACAACAGGGTTTTTAATCAAGTTGTTTGCTTGAACCACACAACTGCAAACAAGTCAGGCAGGCACATCTTCACTACAACACGTACTTAGGTGCCCTGCTGCTACTGAATTTATACAAATTATATATTAATGTAGCTAAAAAATGTGTATTAACACGTCCATGCATACTTGAAATTAGCCCCAGAAAAAAAAACCAAACAAACAAACAAACAAAAAAAAACCTTACTATAAAACAAAATCAGAAGTTAATTCATAACGTCATTTCTCCTGAGGACTGTTGACAAAACTTTATCCCAGCATTTAGCCATATTCAAACCCTAAAGCCTGCTACAAACTTCAGCCCTGTAACGAAGCACAGTTACAAGAGCAGTATAGCCCACTCCCTGGAAGTAAAACCTGCGGCAGAGACCATTTCTGATACTCTTTCCAGGATCCAGTTGGAAGCTCCTTTACTGGGACAGCTAAAAGCAGGTCTCAGTCCTACCCTCCCCACTAGGAGTAGTTCGACTGACAGAAGCGCAAGTATTTAGCATCCAATGATGAATGAATGATAGGAGCAGAGAAAGAGTTCTACAGGAGGTCAGTCAAACTAACTGAACAATTGTGTTCAGTGGCACAGCCACAACAGCACCGTTAAGTGCAACACAGGACCTAAGCAGATTTATAAATAATTTTTAATTAACAGAACCTTAAAACATACCTTGTTGCTACAATACCCATGAGAGCCCCATAACACAGATTAGGCTACCACACAGGCACTAATTAGAAACAACAAGCCCTACCTCTCCGAGGACCGTGCTCTCCCAGCAGGTCCCCAGACACCTCGCACCGCTCATGCCTGAGGGTTGCTGGGCGTTTCACTTTGCCTCGGTGCCCTCTTCTGAGCCCTTCCACTTGCTCACACACAGAGCTGCTACCCCAGCCCGGGCAGCACACCCAGCACACGACTGTGCCCCGCACCCTGCCAGCCAGAACTCATCCCCTCGGGGCTCCTGCCAGGCCCTCAGCCTCACAGGCCTCTCTGCAGCCAGGCGCCCACCCCGCGGGGCTCTCCATGGTGGCAGACCCTCACCATTGAGGGTCCCCCACGGTGCCAAGCCCTCAGCCCTACAGCTCCTCAGTACCTGGCCGCCCGCTCTCCAGCAGTGCCTCCCCCCAAACTGCAGGCCCCATCGCCAGGCCCAGGGGCACGGCCCGCCTGACAGCTCCCACAGCCCCCTGGAGCAGCCGCCGGTTTCCAAGGCAACAGCGGGTGGCGGGAAGGCCGTGTGGAGAGCTGAGGAGGGGGCGCGGCGCCGCGGCGGGACTCGGGGGGCTGCGGGCGCCTTCCCCCGGCCCCCGAGCGCGGGCTGCCCGCCCGGCCCGGAGCGCCGCCGCC
>JAOEHY010026393.1:0-13121 GCA_025447955.1 Psilopsiagon aurifrons | reverse complement strand
CACAAGTCAAAAACATAGCACTGCACCAGCTACTAAGAAGGAGAAAAATGACTGCTACTGCTGAACCCATGACAGAAATCTTTCCTTTTCTGTACAAATAAGGACAATGCTGCTCAACAAAATTGTTTGACTCTGGAAAGGAAATACCATGCCTTTGGTACTAAAATCCTTTTGCTTGATTCGGCAAAAATAGGTGTGGTAAAGTACTTCTAAGTTTTATTTAGAAAATTTTGTACATATCTTGTTAATCGAACAAACAAAAGTTTCATTCTATGAAGTAAAATGTAAAATGAACATAATTGCTACAAGTCACTTAACATTTTTTGAAGGTATTTATGACAGAACTACCGAAGCACAGAATGGTCGAGATTAGAAGGGTCCACCATGGGTTATCTAGTCCAGTCTCTCTGCTCCAACAGTGTCATCTAGAGCAGATTACTCAGGATTGTGTCTAGATGACTCTCAAATATCTCCAAGGAAAATGACTCAACAACCTCTCTGGACAACCTATTCCAATGCTCAGTCACCCTCACAGTAAGGTTTTTCCTCACTTTCAAGTGGAACTTCCTGTGTTTTAGTTTATGCTCATAGCCTATTTTCCTATCACATGGCACCACTGAGAAGAGTTTGGCCCCATTTTATTTTAAAATAAAGCATTTCAAAGTCAAAATGGAATGCTAAGAATGCCTTGAAATTAACTTTCATCAATTCATTCAAGAGAATTTAAAAGATTTTTTTCTTGCACTGGTTTTAGTGCACTTGTTTGTTGGCTGAGATTGAAAGATTTTGTCCCATACACAGTGATAAAAACATGTACAGAAAAATGAAAAATGGCATTTTTGAAAAGACAATTAGCAAAATGGTTGGGAGTTTTATTTACTCCAATGGTATGGGAATAGATCTTTATAAATGTGACAAAACTAACCTTTTCTGAAATGGTAACATAGGAATTTAAAATATTATTTTGTTGACATGCGCTGACCAAGCTGAGGTAATATACCTTACTTTCCTGTTCCTTTGGTAAGGAGTGTTTTGGAATCCAGAAATAAAGAGCTGTGGCTTATTTGCTAAGAAGGTGTCGTGGTTAAGCCTCTCATGCAGTTCGCTCACTCACTCACTCCTCTTTCTTTCCCCACACTCCGAGGGGGATGAGGAGAAGAACAGAAAGAATGCAACTCCCACAGGTTGAGGTAAGAATAGTTCAGTAACTAAAGTATAACACAAACCACTACTGCTGCCACCAATAATAACAATGACAAGGGACATACAAGGAAAGAGAATACAGCTGCTTACCACCTGATACCAAGGCCGACCCAGCAGCGAACTCAACCTTTCAAGGTTACTCTGCCCCTCATTTTTAGATCCTGGGCATGACATGCTGTGGTATGGAATACCTCTTTGGTCAGTTTGAGTCAGGTGCCCTGTCTCTGCTTCCTCCTGGCTTCCCGTCCTCCCTGGCAGAGCATGAGATTCAGAAAGTCCTTGGTCAGACCAAACATTCTAAGCAGTAACTGAAAACATCAATATTATCAGTGCTGTTCCCAGGCCAAAAGTTAAAAACACAGTGTAGCACCAGCCACCAAGAAGGAGAAAAATGACTGGTACTGCTGAACCCATAACAAAAGGATAACTGGGAGTTCAGAAGAGGCTCATTGATTTGATCTTTTTCCTGTCATGTTTGCAAGTACACAGAACAATGACCTAATAATTATACTGTGGATTGAATACATTGTTTTGTCATTTATAGCAAGCGCTAATATTACATATAATATTTTTTAAACCTTATTCTTATCCCACTCCTTTCACATCATATAAATAGAATCTTATTTTGAGGAGATTTAACAATAAAATATATAATATCTTGGTAATGCGGAGATCATTCCTTTGTATTAGGTGTGTGCAGTATTGCATTTCTTATGAAAGCATGATGATGCATTATAAAGCTTTTCTGTGTTTATCCTTTTTTGTCTGTATACATTTTTTTTTTGTTTGTTCTCACAGTACAAAGCTGCAGGTTGGTAAGTTTTGGATCTAAGGATTAGCAGAAACAGCAATTGGGAAAATTAATTAATTTCAGAAGGGCAGTTAAAAGAACTTACATGCGAGGATTCTTGGATTTGGCTACCAAAAATTTAGGGACCCTCTAAGGTTAGGAATGAAAAGGAGCTAACAGACACTGGGAAAGGGACAAATGGAGTAGAGAAGAAATATCAGACTCCCAAGTTTTCAGTGTTTTTTCTTATGATGATTTTTTTCAGGTGTAGCTGCTGCTTCTGATATGAATGACAGCAGTCGCCTTGAGACAAAGGGGAAAGGGGAATTTTTTGTCAGGTACAGGGGTTGCTTTTGTAGTGAATATTTGACTTGCTCAGAGGTTAAATAACTACAGGAAAACTGTGCACAATGTAGTGGTCCATGTACTGTACATCTGTGCTATAAACAGGTTCTACTATCCAGATATTATTAGTCAGATAATACTGCTTCCAATACCACTACAATACAGCTTTCACACCACTAACAGCTCTGAAACAGCATTATGCAGCCAGACATTTTGCAGATATGTAGGTTGCTAGGTTGCATATAGCCACATCGCTATAAAGCTATAGTCAAAAAAATGTTTCCTTATATGAATAGCATTTTATTGTGCATGTCAAATCTTTCAAAGTCTACCTTAGAATTAAGAAAACAATGCAGAAATGTGGTTCAATTTTCAGGTATAAGATAGATGACATATTGGAAATATGATTCTTGAAAAAAGAAAATATTATTTCTAGTCTATGTAAGTAAAAGTAAAGTAAATCTGCACATATATGAGTGTACAATACCAGTTATAAAAGAGTAATTTAACTAAAATGATAGGAAACCTTTTTAAAATTTTCTCTGCTTTTCTTTTTATTGATAAGACTATAGAAATTAAAATGAACATATTCCTAAGGGTTCTAATTATATGCAGGATATTTTGTCCTTAAGGTTCAAATCTTGAAGAATCCAATAGAATAAATTGATGAGCAGATCTTATGACTCCCTTGGAATGGAGAAGTAAAAAAAACATGCATAATGTCTAAATGATGGAATGCTACTATTGCTAAAATGGAGAAATTTAGTACTGCAAGTTGTATGCTAGCTAGTAGAGGGATACAATGCAAGGTTTTAGGTATGGCGTAGGTTGTTGTTTTGTAGGACCTTGTGTCTTTTGGGATTATCCTTGTGGTATGTCCTATGATCTAATGTGGTGGCAGTTGAAACCCGAGGAATACGTGCTTTGGCTCTATTTTTTGTATTGAAAGAATTAATCAGAAATTACAGACAGCATTTGTACAGAAATAATTTGATAAAAGAAAGGCTGGTTTGAGAACCTTCTTGTGGTAGAGGAAGTCTATAGGCAGTTCTGGCTGTAGGGTATTATGTAGGAAGGGTGGGAAGAGAGAGCTCTGATTCACCAGTGCCTCAGAACTCCTTGAGCCCTTCCCATTTACCTGTGTGTTTACAAACCTACTATGGGTTTGCAGTCAAAATTCATGGAGGATTTCAGAAGCTACTTGAGGAGAATTTGTTCTCTTTTCTGTTTGCTTGGAAATGGAGCATGAATAAATTGAGAACAGATTAATTTCAATATTAACTTTAATTCTAATCTGACATTAAAGCTGAACTGCAAATTGCAGATTATTTTTGCATGAACTTAAAACAGGCGCTTTAAAAAAAAAAATAAACCTGGGATTTTAATTCAGATATATGTTTTCTCCTCAGTGAATATATGAATATATTGAATTTGAGGGTTAGTTTTAATCTGCAGTATAATAGTTGCAGTGGTGTAAATGAAATTTATTCTAGTTTAAAGAGGATTTTAGGTACTACATATTGGCCTTATTCATCCACCCTTGGGGGAACAAAATTATGTTTCAAGAAAATGTGTGCATAACCTAGAACGGAAAAAAACCCCAAACTATAAAGATTTCCTATCTGTGTATATGCAAATGGACTTAGATGGCATTAGGTAATGCTTTTGAAATGTTAAAGACGCGAAGTCTGGTTTTTAGCAATATAGTACAAAAATGGAGCACTGAAAACCATTGACTACTTATGTGACAAAACTGAATACATTCACAAAAGCTACGCAAACAAGGAAGTAAGGGCTATTTTTAAGTTGTAATGGGCCAAAGATAAATTTCCATGTAAAAGCTGTCAGCTAATTGACTCCTTCATAATGTTTTGCCAACAACATAAATCTACAAAATAATGCCAATTTTTCCCTTTCTTTCTCAGATTATTGCTTAAAAGTATAAACCTTTCATGATTCAGCATATCAATGTGCCTTTTGAAAGTGCTATGAGCAATGTCATTTGATCATTCATAATGTTTTCCTGAGCAGTTGTCTATTTTAAGAATCATGTTAATAGGTTCCACTGATTAGTAAAAGATGCCTTTCAGAACAGGTTCTCTTTTTTTTTTTTTGCTTCTAGACCTATGTTTATTTCATAAAATAGAGAAATGCACACATAGAGGTTACAGATACAAATTTATATTAGTGCATGAAGGAGTACCTTTAACCTAAAACCAGTCAGGGAAAATGAGCTGCTTGACATCTGGTTGATCAAATAGTGCAGACAAGGTAATGTTTTTTCAAATGCAAATTGCACTTGCTCCATTAAAATTTGATTAATCAATGTGATAATGTATCAAGAATGTATTCTTGATATCCAAATTCCTTGCTGAACAACTATTCATACATAATAGTGCCAATATTAAGTGGCAGTATGTAGTTACACAGAGAGCTAGAGGCTTTCTAGGACAGAATGAAGATGAGAGGAAAAAGTAGCTGTTCTAGAGAAGAGACAGTGATGGGAAAACTAAAGGTTTCTTTAAAAAAATCCCATAAGGTGTAAAATGAATTAAGAAAATAGCAGAATATTCAAAGATGGAGCTGAAAGAATTTAAAAATATATTACAAAGCAAAAAAAAAAAAAATCCCTTAATCTTCAGTTACTTCCCTAGATCTCTGAATTTGTGCATATTCTCTGAAGATCTCTATTCCTAGAAGATAGCATTACAGTAAGCTACATTTGTGTAAAGTAAAATATAGCAGTCAATTTTAATTTGCTGGTATATTTAATGGGAAATTCATGTCCAGTATCTTGGCTACTGTTGTTCCATTTTCTTTCACTATTTATGCTTCAAATCTTTTCTCAGGAGGAAAAAAAAATTCAAACAAAAACCACTCTTCCTGAGTTCTTCCTTCAAATAAGATAGCATATATATTTCACTGATAAACGTAATTATTTCTCTATTTCTTCATTTATCATAGTTTCTTAAGCATATCTTCTTTGACACTTCACATAACTTCTCCATAAATTCCAGATTGTTCCTGTATTTGTTATGCATATGCCCGCATCATTTTCACATGAGAATAAGAAAGAGTGGAGCAGTCACTACCCTTTCCCTGCTATATCTGTTCCAGAAAAATAGATTTGGCAATGTTTTCAATATTGTTTTCCCCAATGTCATTTTGCTATTGCGAACTTACCTCAGTTTGACTTGCTAGTGTAATGCTTTTATTGGTTTTGTCTCCATGACATTTATAATTCAGTCATTCAGCAAGTTGGCAGATCCCATGACAATATCACATCAAAGTCACTTTTAATTAGTTCATAAATTAAAGAATCCATCCTAATCTGATTTCTTTTCAACAGCTGTAAGTGATAGTATCTGTTTCCAGATAATCTTGATTATTTAAAACAACAAAAAGAAAAGATAATGGCTAGCTGAGTAGAACTACATTGCTTAAGCTTGCGACTGATTTTGCAGCTAATAATTTGAATGTGTCGCAATTAGTTCTGATATGATGCTCCGATTGCATTTCCTTGATGAGGAAAAAAAATGGCATCAGATATTGGACAATATAGGCTGTTTTTCATTATCCAGGTGATGACAGTGTTTTTTTAAATTAAGTTTTCATATACATTGGGATTTGTATGACTTGATCTTTGATTATATATGGATAAATCAATCATGCTGAAGGCTCAAGACTGACATGCAGGAAGAGATCCCAAGATAGCTAGAGAAAATGTGGTTTTGATTTAGCAAAATATAATATTCAGATCCCCAAACCTATATGTCTTTTAATAGTGTTAAAGATTCTGTTTAGCATATCATTTTCCTTTGAAAATTAGTAGTTTTCTTTGTTTCAGAAAACCCTCTTCTCCTTCTTGCCTTCCCTTTCTGGTATTTTTTCCAATTAAACAGTTTGGATATTTAATTAGTCAAGAACAAAAATATATTCTTCAGACATATATGGAATTACAAGCTTTCTAGAATAATACACATGCAGGTCTGACTTCTGCTCATGATAAATTAGTGTAATTTTGAAATAGCTTAATAAGAATAAATGATATTCAAATGCATGAGAATTTTTAATAGTGTTACCACCTACCCTGGTACTTAGCAACTCCAAAACAAAGCAAAAGTAATGAATAATTTTATTGGGAAAGTATTCTGTTTATCCGACATCAGTTTTTGTACTGCACAAACATTACCTTTTTGCTGTTTGAATAATTACATGGCGCCTGCTAGCACTGCCTTAAATGCAGAGAGCATTATCCACAGCCTGATCCTTTTAGAGAAAAGTCCTGGAAACCAAAGTCTCTCATCTGGTTTTGCTATGACTATACAAACTGCCAACACTTAAAAAAAAAAAAAAAAAAAAAAGAAAAATAAGGCAATAAATCCAGGGAACCAGAAAGTTATACATTAAAGAATACTTCAAGTCCAGCTCTAAGGTGAAGAAATTTCAAGTCACAATTTATCGCCTTCTGTATGCTAGTTTTTTGCTTTATAAAACATTCATGCTATACCATTCATTTATCTTTCTTTTCTTCACACAAAACTCCGTATTACCAACACAGGCATTTTCATAATGCTTTTTCAGTGTCTTCCTCTGGCCAAACAAGATCATGAATTTCCCTTGGCACGGCATGCAGCTAGCATAGAGCTTTCAGTTGTTAAACAAACCAGCTCCTGAACACTCTGTATTGAAACATTTGTAAGTCTTACAACAACTGAAGATACATTTTGCTTAATCAGAGTCGCAAGGCAAAAGGTATGATTTCTTTTCTGCTAATCTACATTTCATGCTCTTCTTAGCTGTATTCGTCCATGCTGTATTCTAAAACTAACTTCAGTTCTAGGAATAGAGTCATAATTTTATAGTTTGGCCTATATGCAAATTATGACTTCAGTGCAGTGCTTTGGCTAAAAAAATTAAGTGCACTTGCTTTTAAATTGTTTTAAATTATCTGTTTCTTTGGAGACTAGGACAGAAAGCTCTGTAGCAGTGTCTCAGGGTAACAAAAATTGGAGCTGAAGCTACAAACAGCCTGAAAAATCATAAACCATTTTCAGGCCCTTTGTGACAATAACCAGAAGGAAGACTGCTATATCAACTTAGTCATAAGTCCTTGTAGTAGCCAAGTGGCAAATAAAGGAACATAAGGTTGAAAATGTGTTAAATACTGTTAGAAATACAGTGAAGACTGCTTTTTCTGACTGCATACACCATCACTGGTGGGTATCACTTTTCTGGAGGGCATTAGCTTAACTCAAAACAGGAGGACAACACATGATTTTTTTCCCTTTCCTTCCCTGTTCGAAAACAAAGGATTAATTTTGAATTTAAAATTTGAGCTTTCTGTCTTTGATACATTTTAGGATGCTAATCTGAGTTTTCATGCTAGATTAGGGAGCTCAGTATCCATCTTGACCACTGCAGGTATGTCTGCATTTCAGGTCCTTGGAAACTCCTATCTAGCCACTTTTTTTAATACTAGTCATTGCTTATCTGTTAAGACTGGTAATACTCTTTTGTTCATGCTGGTAATGTACTGTTAAGGAGGACCATCTTCCTCACATAATTCTGTTTGTTCTTTTAGAACTAGATTTCCTCTCCCATAACCTATGTGATTGAATGTTACCAGGTTGAAGATATAGTGTACGCAGTATACGACTATATTCTTCTGCATACTCCTGATACTGTGTTTACCTTTTAACTTCTTTGTTTGTTTTTCTTTCTTACATGTAATTTCCTAAAACTGTAGCTTAGATTTTTGTTTGTGACATAAAAAACTTCTACTCTAGTGTACGATTTTTAGATTTCTTTTCATAACTAGTTTTATCACATTTCCTGAAGTCTCTCAAAGATAAGAAGGAAAGAAAATTTTGTGAAGTTTTGCTTTAGTTATCTGAGATGAGAGAATCTTGTGGTATTTAAATGTTATTTACTGCACTGTTGCTTATTTTTGATTTTAAACCATTGCTTCTTAGTTGGTTTTATCTGTAGCTTTTTATGCATCCGTTCATGTGCACACAACTCTGTAAAGGCACTAATTAGTTGAAGCATATGTCTAACTATAAATCTCTTGCCATGTTTGGGTTGGGCAGTAAGCCAAGGAGAAACCTACTGTCTCAGCTGACTACTAGTTATAGTGTTTAATCTGTTAACTCACGTAATTGTACAGCTGTAAAAAGGCTCAATTGTCTCACATTTCCATAGAGTTGGTGACCTGATTGTCATTTTGAGCCGATCTAGGTTTCAATATTATTCCTGAGAGATACCCAGCTGTAGAAACTCCTACCTCACAGTATCAAAATTTTAGTAGTACACTGTTTAAATAAGGAAAGAGGAAATTCAGTTTTCATGACAGAGAAGATTAAAAAATCCTACTATACAATTAGGATTGTATATGTGCAACATGTTATAAATTCAGAAGATGAAAAAAAAAAGTGCTAATATAATTGTTTGAAGTTTTGAGATCTCCTCAAGCATGCTGGTGCACGTAGCTCAATGAAGTATTATCTGCAGAGCAATTACCATGTCAGAGTCATTAAAAGAAACCTTCAAATTAAGGTTTCTGCTTCTTTCCACAGAAGAATGAAATCTTTCAACATTTGCAAAAGTGATAGTTGCCTTCACATGCATTTAAAAGGGATCTTATGTTTGGAGAAAGGAAAAGGTTTTAAAATGTATGGATTTAAAAGAAATTAAGACATACTACAATTATTGAATCAGAAAAAAAAAATAAGTAAAGGAACAGTTAAAGACAAGTACTATTGAACATTAGGCACTAAGGATGCAAGATATTTTTGAAAGGAATAATTGCTGAGGTCCCAAAAAAAGAGTGGAGAAAAGACTAGGAAAGGTTTTTTTAAAAAGAGAATATGAATGAGATCTTCACACTGATTTAAATGATATAGATGATAAATGTAGGTGAATCTGATCTCTACTTTTTTCTCTAAGACTTCATCTCTCAAGGAAGACTAACATCTTCCCAACAGTAAGAGCAGTTGCTTTTTACAAACTGCCTTTTGGTTTTATGTCCTTTCCCCCTCCTCTTTCTTTTATCTTTTAGTTTAATGTCCTTAGGCATGACAATGTTGATGAACAAGAAAAAAACTATTTTATTATCTGACAGTTTTATTTTAGGCAAACACAGCAAAATTCAATAGAAGCAAACCAATGGTATTATCTATTACAAAAAGCTTTTTTGAAATATCTAATACCCTTATGAAAGTTAGCATGTTCTTGAATCTTCAATTTTAGTATGCTTGTTAAGTCTGCGATTATGGGAATATATCCATGAAAATGTCACTTAAAAATTGTCAGGGGCTGAAATATATCTACTGCATTAAAAAGCCTGCATCATCTTGAAGTAATTGTAGGACTGCCATTATTTTAGCTGAACTAGTTTCAAATCTGATTATAACTTTAACAGAAAAGAAACCAGTTTGCAGAGGCTATGGAATATGCTACCTGAAAGGAATTCTTATAAATAATCTTACATAGCTTTTTTCTTCTGTCAGCTCTCCTGGTATCTCCATTCTACATAGTGTTCCAATCACGAGTCAGAAAAAAACTGACATTTTTTCCATGGGTTTGATCAAGAGGTTTGTATGGAATTCAGACCCATAGTGCTTCAGAATATCTGATATGATATGTCTTTCTAGATGAGAAATCTACTTGCATTGTGGGTGTGTGTAATTCAATCACTGATTTGTAGATCATTCTCTCTCTGTTGTTCAGAAAATACATGCTGTGATAGTGAAGATGTAGAATGAGTAGTTAGACCTGGATAGAAAGTTTCAGTCTTCACATTGGGTTTTGAAGATGGGTTAAGTTAGGAATGCTCATTGTTCTAGGTTCTGAATATTAAGCCTAATTCTCATGAAAATTCTAATTCCCCCACATTACAGGAAATGTTTGTCCTCACATTTGTTTTTCAGTGGAGGAAAGAAATTGCAAGAGGGGGCAAAAAGATCTTTCAAACAGCCAAGATCCAAAGCATATAGTGCTTTGAAAATCAATACAGCAACCTTGAACCTGGAATCTTTGTATGTGGAGCTAGTGCAAGCAGTTCTGTAGGGAACAAAAAATACTAGATAATGATTACAGAACCAGATATAACATGTGTTCCTTTATATAACGTGACACTTGATAACCTGCATAAAGAATGGACTGAAGCAAATGCAGAAGCATGAGAGAAGCTCAGAAACAGAAAATATTTTGTGAAGAAAAAGAGCAAATTGACTAGCGGGGAAGAGGGAGTGCTAAGATAGTGTTCTTTTGTTTATGTACACGTGGAACACTGCTACTTAATCAAAGAATTAAAACAGTAAAAGGCAACATAAACCACCATTAAAAA
Organism: Psilopsiagon aurifrons; assembly: GCA_025447955.1. Classification (NCBI taxonomy): domain Eukaryota; kingdom Metazoa; phylum Chordata; class Aves; order Psittaciformes; family Psittacidae; genus Psilopsiagon; species Psilopsiagon aurifrons. The sequence goes on along the minus strand of JAOEHY010026393.1, from coordinate 2,433 downwards.
CAACATATTGAAACTACAAGAAAACATCCTTTTTTACACTTTGCTAAGCTTACTTCCCGTGCAAAAGGAACTCAAATATTTTGATCATAGTTGCTGCATTCAATAAAAGGGTGTGTCACCATCCAAATCACAAACCAATTCAATGTTTTTTTTCCACTGCATTACTTAGATTGGTTTGTACTGAGATTGGGTCACTTAGGTGGACAGCTTCTACAAGCTTGCATGTATAAAGTTTTTGGTTTTACGCTAAGGAAGCAAATGCAAAAAAATTACCAATGCATCTGGCACTACAAGTCACCCCTGGTGCCTCATAAGACTACAAGGTATGCCATACGCCTGTGGGAAGTTTATAAACTTTCCACTTTTTGCTAATATGTAGTCCTACCACATGTGAAAAAAGATAACTCAGTAGAATAATGGGAGAAAGCAAATTGCGATTTCATCTTTATTTTACAGTGCTTATTACTCACCAGTTCTATTATTGGTTTACTTTTGTAAGACACTAGTTTTTTGTAAAAAAATTATGAAGTTGTTTGGCTTATCAGTGTTTTTTTATGATTCTTATATCTCAAAGTCGCTAATCTTTGGGAGTAGATTCTTATGTAAGTTGGACTTGAAAGGTTTTCATTAAAGATAAGTTTTCAACTTTATCATTAGTAGTGACAAGAGCATGCAGCAAGCTCACTGCCCTGGGCTTCAAGAGAGCAGACTTGGTCCTCTTCAGGAACCTGCTCAGTAAGGTTCCATGGGATATAGCCCTAGAGGGCAGGGGGGCCCAAGACTCTTGGTTGATATTCAAGGATCACCTGCTGAAAGCTCAGGAGCTGTACATCGCTACTAGAAGGAAGTGCTGCAGGAGGGCCAGGAGACCTCCTTTGATGGACAAGGAGCTGCTGAGGAAAATTCAAAGGAAAAAAGAAGCTTATAAAAGGTGGAAGCAAGGACAGGTGGCCTGGGAAAGCCAACTGTATCCTGGGCTGCATCAAAAGGAGTATGACCAGCAGGTCGAAGGAGATGATCCTGCCCCTCTACTCTGCTCTTGTGAGACCTCACTTGGAGTATTGTGTGCACTTCTTGTATCCTCAACATAAAAAGGACATGGTACTGTTGGAATAAGTCCAAAGGAGGGCCACGAGGGTGATCAGGGGACTGAAGCACCTCCTGTATGAAGACAGGCTGAGAAAGTTATGGCTGTTCATTCTAGAGAAGAGAAGGCTGTGTGGAGACCTTATAGCAGCCTTCCAATGTCTGAAGGGGGCCTATAGGGATGCTGGGGAGAGACTCTGCATTACGGACTGTAGTGATAGGACAAGGGGTAACAGGTTCAACCTTAAACAGGGGAAGTTTAGACTGGATATGAAGAAGAAATCCTTTACTGTAAGGGTGGTGAGGCACTGGAATGGGTTGCCCAGGGAAGCTGTGAATGCTCTATCACTGGCGGTGTTCAAGGCTGGGTTGGACAGAGCCTTGGGTGGCATGGTTTAGTGGGAGGTGTCCCTGCCAATGGCAGGAGTGTTGGAACTGGATGATCTTAAGGTCCTTTCTAACCCTAACTATTCTATGATTCTATAGCAAACACAATAGAGAAAAAGCATTTTAAGTATGCCAGTGTATATTACACAAAAATGACATTGGAGACCATAGCAGGACTAGGGAAAGTAATATTTCCCCCTCTACTCAGCACTGGTGAGGCCACACCATGAATGCTCTGTTGAGTGTTGGGCTGCTGATTACAAGGGAGATAGTGAGTTGCTGGGGTGGGTCCAGAGAAGGACAACAAAGCTGGTAAAGGGTCTAGAACACAAGTCTTATGAGGATTGGTGAAGGGAACTGGGATTTTTCAGCCTGGAGAAGAGGAGGCTCAGGGGGGTTTAACAGCAGCCAGTAACTAAGCACCATGGAGGTGCTCACTCACTCACCTCTCTGGTGGGATGCAGAGAAGAATCAAAAACTGCTTACCGCTCACTGACTGATGCTCAGCCTGTGCTGGAGCAGCAATTGGTGTCTCCCAGTCAGCTCCTCCAGTTTATATACTGAGCATCACGTTCTACTGCATGAAATACCTGGCTAGCTTGGGTCAGGTGTTCTGTCTTTCTCCGTCTGAGCAAAGCAAGAGAGACTGAGAAGTCCTTGATCAGGGTAAGTGCTACTTAACAATTTTAACACTAGTGTGCTATCAATATTATTCTTACAGTAAACTGTCATGGTTTCAACCGCAAATCAGCCACGCAGTTTGTTCACCCACTTCCCCCTTTTTCTTCCCTCTGCTTCTGGAGGGATGGGAAGGAGAATCAAAAGAATGCAACTCCCACAGGTTGAGATAAGAACAGTTTATTAACTAAGGTATAACACAAACCACTACTGCTACCACTAGTAATAATAATGACAAGAGAAAAACAAGGGAAAAGAATACAACAGCTCACCACGTATACC
>JAOEHY010026391.1:0-17580 GCA_025447955.1 Psilopsiagon aurifrons | reverse complement strand
CCACCCCCCTCCGCAGGCCCGCACCACTCACAGCGTGACACCGCGCCGCCGCTACCGGCACCGCGCCCGCCGCAGGGCACGGGCGGCACGCAGGCACCGCCCCCTTCGCCCGTGACCTTCGCCCTGCGCTGCTCGGACTGCGACAGAGCTGCCGCGCTGAGAGGCGTTATCCTGTCCTTAGGGACGGGAATGAATAAATCCCTTCTGTTCCCTCCCGGGAGTCACTTTCCCCTCATTGGGATTTTGGTGTAGCTTCTGGCTAAGCGAAGAAAGAAAAGAAATATATTACAAGATACGTGCTTAAATGTACTGGGGGAGGGAGGGGGGAAATGTGTGAAAAGCACACCCACCCCCCAAAGAAACACAAACACTAAAGGCTTACGTAAAAGAATGTAGTGAGCTTATCATTCAAGTAGTCTGATTAGTGGGGCACTTAAAATGCTTACATATGCATTACATTCAAGAATATACTTGCTCAGATAAGCCAGCCAAGAACAAACGTGTCACAACATCATTTTATGAACACACTCTTCAGTTGCTTGTGGTCATTGGGCCCCGCTCCAGCCAGAAGCTCAGAGGACTCACCTTCACTACCTTAGGACTATTTCTTGAGGTCTCCTGTTAACCTGGCACTTAGAATACAAACAAAAATGGCACTGGCAATGACAGTACACTCTGCAGTAACACAGCAGCTCAAGAGAATGTATGCAACCTCTGATGGTACTGGACAGTCTACATTCCAAACAGAGAGCCACTGGCTTTCACCATGTCCCAAACTTACCTAGATCAAATCTCCCTTTCTTATCTCTCTTCACTGGGAGTCACCAGCCACTCTGGTTAGACCTGCTCAGCTTACCCCTTATTTACAGTTTGTTTACCACAGAGCTTGTGGTTTTTTGACGAATCTTACCACAAAACAAGTTCTCTGCTAATCAGAAGCAACAAGAGCATCACAGTTCTGATACAGCACAGATCAAACTGAAGGAAACATGCCACGTGTGCTGTGATGCACTAGAATTCATCACCTGGCAGTCACCTTGGAGCACAAGACCACCCCACTTCTCAGAGGCTGGCTGCTCCCTGAACACACTGTCCTGCTCCTGCAGAGCGCATAGTGGCCCTGCGAAGCTGGAAAGCCACACAAACAGCAGTTCTTCAGGACAGAGCTATATCATGACACATTTGCCTAAATGTCAGGGCCGCAGGCAGCTGCAGGGAAAAGATTTTGGGTCTTTTTGCCCAAAATTGTGGTAGCTGCACTTTTATCTAACATGCTTTTAGAAATCAAATGGATTATAAAAAGCACTTAAGTCCCAGCACTTAAACACCTAGACTTTCATTCTAGTAATTAAAAAAGAACCTCAGGAAATTTCATGGCAGAAATAGCATTACCAGACTACTTGAAAAAGCTGGAAAATCCAGGCAGACAGTAGGGTTTGGGGCTGCTTCTTTTCTTTGGAAATACATGAAAGCCTGCATTTTCTCTACTTTTTAACCAGTGGGGGAAGGTTCTCTGTCAATACCAACCATAATACGCTGAAGTGGCTTTCTCACTGACTTTGAACTGCAACCAGTGTTAGAATGTATGCATCTTTGCACCACTGTGATACAGCAGTCTTCAGAAAAAACATTATGACAGAAAAAGATTTACAAATTTTGTCAGCTGTCATCAGGTAATTAAACCTCTAATTTATGCAGACTGTCAACATTCCTTTCTACTGAATTTTATAATGGTTGTTGCTCCAGCTGTGAACATTTGGCTATGGTAGAATTGCAGCTCCATTACTTTGTTGCTATGGTAAGCACACAAAACAAAAACCCCAAAGTTTTTTCTTAATAATACTTACGCACGTTATACCTCCAACAATCTGGCACCTGGCCTTTGCAATCCAAAGGTCGCCAGTATTCCTGATAGGGGAAAAAAACACCTATCACAAGATAAAAAGATCTTTATTCTTTCTTCTGGCTAGGAGTTCATGACAAGAACAATAAACAGTTAATCACAGAAGTGACTCTGACTTCATTTGTCCCTGTTGGCTGAGCCAAGCACATCTGGATTCATCCAAGAATATCTTTCCTACTTCACATGGCACTGAAATCACTTGAATGCACGTACACTTCTAGTAGACACAGAATTCAAAACAAGTGTCATGAAAATACTGAAATCTAACCTCTTATTATGTTGCCAGAAAGGCTTGCTTTCCATGAAAAGTGAGAGTGTTGCACAAGTGGAGTTGCAGCAGCAGTCACTTTGTCCTTATTAGACATCTTTTGCTTTCATTGTTTTAGAAAGGTATCAAGATTACGGCAGGAAAGCTGAATGGGAATTTGACTTCCTTGGGTATCTGTTTTTCCCTCTTGGTAAGATTATATTATGTGATCTATAGTTTTCCATACACCTATTCAGATGGTATTCACACATTTTTTCCTGTTAAAAAAAAAAAAAAAGAAGAGAATAATAAGTTCCTAACACACGAAAACAACATGTCACAGTGCAACAGGCACCAGTATTTAATCTTCTCAGGCTTTGCATATTGTTCTTAAAAAGCACACTGACCCCTTCTCTTTCTGCTTTCATAATTCAGTTTTATAACAGTTAAACTGAAGAGTAACAGTCTGAAACTGCTTGTCTACCAGTTAATTAAGCTTCTCTAGCATGCCTGTGCATAGGTCACCCAGCATGCACTGTATCTCTATGCTAAAACATGATCTAGCATTACAAAACTTTCAATTCATGTACAGAATGACAAAGCTGTGTGTTATTTCAGAAGTTAATTATTTCTGTTTCTTGTTGGATCATGCTTCTATAGATCAGCTTTAGACCAAGGGCGTTGTTAGACAAATGGCTTATATTAAACTTATATTTTCTATTAGGAAATGGAAGAACTCAAAAGCAATGAGGAAACAAGTGGTCAGCTAAGACAGGATCTAGGCCCTATGCAGAAGGATTTCTAGACTAATTTTTCAGTGTCGAACCAGTAAGATCAGATTCAGATATACAAAAATAAAGCTTGAAATTTTAACCCATGTGCTTCAAAGGGTGCATCCACACAGATGCAGACTGTCGTAAGTTTCAACAAGGCCAGACAAAGGTAATTTCTTGTTTGGAGGCTCTATAGCAATATGTACTCATATGGTGGTGTTTTCAACCTCATCAAGATTAGGACATAAAAGCACCAGTCTGCCTATAGCCGGACAGGACCTTGGATCTATATTCAGTAAGACCAGGGTGTGGTAGTCATGGAAGAAACCAAAGAACCTCTACAGGTCTTTTGAAATTAATTTCATCTGGATGACTGGTTCACAGTGGAACCCCAAGAACAGATGGGTGCAACATCCTCCATCTAGACAAGAACAGGAAGAAAGAATTAGTAAGTCTTTTTAAAGGGGACACAGATTCTTATAAAAATCTCTTTTGGCAATAGCCTAATAAACACTGAATCACAGAAAAGCCTACCATTTACAATACGATAACCAAAGCCTCTGGAAAGAGCAGATGAGGTCATTAGTTCCTCTGTCTGTCCTTCAGTCTTTAATATCTTTGTATCTTAAGTGTAATTAAAGCAAACTTGAATTTCAAGGGCTTACAGTTTTCCTTTGTCCCATTTACTGCAGTGCTACCTATACTGTTACTCTAGTCCAAGCTTTTAGTTTTTCTCACACTAGGTAGGATAGTGAGGCCTAGTAAAGAGAATTATTTGTAATGCCTATTCAAACCACTCAAATAGTGATCAAGCTTCAGGCTCTACAAGTGAAAACAGGCTCCTTAACATCCCTAAATACCCATATTGATAGCATCAAAAAGCTGTAACTGCACTCTTGCACAATCAGGTGTCAAACAGCCATTCCATAGCAGTTCTGTTTGACTGCCTGCAACTACTACATGGCTTCCATTAAAATGCAGACACCCATGTTTTTAGGCTTTTTCTCTTTCAAGTCTTTGGGGCAAAACTGACATGATTAATTTCTTTCTATAGACTCCAATTGTAGTTATGCTTTTTGCAGTCTATACAAGTCATTTGGTAAGAACAAGGCTGCTTGTGTTACAGCTAAAGTGTCCTGCATTGTCTGTAACAGCTAGTTTCTATACTCAGTCAGGTGATATATCTCACCAAGTTGGTCGTATGTAGCTAGAAAAAGTGGTGTAAATACTTTTTTATGTAAGCATGTAAAACTTGAAGCTGACCAATTTGCAAGATTTAAAATAACCTGTCAATTTACTGGTTGATTTAGCTGTTACCCGGAATTATTTCTTGAAGCACTAAGGAAGAAAACTGGGCCCTTTGTACGAAATTTTACCTTCTCCAGAAGCAGATGAGCTGCCCTTAGTATTTAAAATCTGAGAGAAGAAAATCCATGAACTCTCCCTTGAAAAGAACATCCAGGTCAGAAAAACAAAACGACCCTGTGATTCAGAATGTTGATGCCAATTTAGGTTATTTTTACAGAACTTGGCTAGAAATCAAATAGATAAACCAGAAAAGCTGAGTTCCAACATCTGATAGTAAGGTAGCAATGACTAGCTGGGAACAGTAAATGGCTCACCTAGCAGAGCCACTGCCACACTGTAACCATAGCCTTTGAATTAAGCTCTTTATCCTCTCATAACATTCAGCTATTTATCTGTGTCTCTTTTGCTTAAGCAAAATACAAATTACACTCATGTGTTTAGTTACATATTATCACACAGTTATAACACTGCCTATCTGTAATTTCTGTTAGCATTTATTCTTGGCCTTTATGCAATGTATCAACCCAGGGTCACAGACTACATATTTCCTATTTTTAGTGTATGGTTTCCATTTAATTAACCTTCTTTTTAAGGGGTTGTGCTTACCACTGCAGATACACTGTCCATGCTGACATCTAGAATCTTTACTTAACTTTCACCAAATCGACTTGAAAGAAAGAGCAATATAACAAAGCACCCAATGCACAATCGCCAAGTATCCGCAATGAACAACTCTAAGTTGTTCTGACAGCTGACAAGGGCATACATCATGCAGATAAATTTAACAGAAAGATTCTACTGAACAAGGTACATCTGAAGTCCACAGCATCACTTCTGCACGTTCTATTTCCTGAAATATATGTGTTTATGTGCATTCAATGGGAATTGGAAGGACTTCCTCTGACACTTCCAGCATAACACCCAATTAAATTATGATTAGCCTGTCTTCCTAGAACCAAGTTATAGCCTTTGCCACTCTTTGGTGATACAAGTTTAGTTACCAAGCCAGAACTAGAAGTTCACAAAGACATCATACGGATTTTGCCTAGATATTTTGTTCATTAGGTAAAGCTTGTCAAAGCTAGTAATTGGTATAAGGAATGCAGATAGTTTTCCTTTACCCCCCCCCCCAAAAAAAAAAAAACCCAAACCAACACAAAACAAAAAAGAAAAACCAAACAACCCCAATATTACCTTCTTTTAGTAATGTGTGTTTGCTTTCAAGCATTTTCTCCACACATCCACTTGTCATTTTCAACACTGTATGAATTGTCAAACTCAAGAGTAGCACGTATTTACAATGATTGCGTAGGGGGCAAAACAACTAGTTTGTGAATACACCATTTTGTTAATTTAGCAACAAACATAATTTTAATGCATTTTGTTTCCTGCTCTTGATTTAACTGAATTTGTATTTGGGCGATAAGCTGTTGACAGTGGGACAGATTAATGGATAGTGTGAAACAGGGCACTTGTGATGCTGAAAACTTTCAAGGTCACCATTTGCTATGCTGTGCTACCAAAACAGCAGTTTTAGATCCAGGATTGTTCATGTATCTTGCAGGTTAGGCTTAAAATTCAGACTTTGGGACGGGAAAGAAGGTTGCTTAGACAAGTAAAAGGGGGAGTGGTAAGCCTAATTGAATTTCAAGCCGCAACTCTTCAGGAAATGAACCATGTCATTCCCCATTCCTGTGGTTTTACTATTATGATCCAAGAACATTCACAGAAGACCAAGTTAGCACCCTGAGATGATTTGGCAAGTGCTTTCCTGCTTATGCCAACTATTGTTCTAATAACGGACAACCTGCGGGGGCTTCTGGTTAGATAAATTTGAAAAAAAGATGACTGACAAAGAGCATTGTTAATGAAATCCTTATTAAATTACAGCTTTTCATGTGTAGTTAACACAGATTATAAGCCTAAAAGATTTATGGGATATGAATGAAAGTCACTTCAGCTGGGAAAAGACAGGTGAAAAAAAAGATGACTAAAGATCTACCAAGCCAGATGAGCAATACCGTAAATACTAAATAGGGAGGCCAGTGAAACACAGAAAGAATTCTGAATTTCAGCCATTAAAGTCACATGGAAACCATTAGAGTTGTGTTTTTGTCAGGGGAAGCCCTAGGTAAGTGTTTGAAAAATGATTCGTAGGAGTGGCTCTCAACTGAAGTAATTTCTAAATGAGAGATGCCAAAGAAAAACGTAGCATCAAATAGCACAGGCTGAACTACAAAAATGCATTATAAATAGAACAGTATTGTTTCCTCGTGGAATTAATATGGTATTCAGGCTTATTCTAATTAGGCTTTCCCCCCCTAATTTACTGTTAACTATTGCCATTAAACTGTTCATCTTATTAAGAACTACAAAACATCATATATCTGAAAAACCACTTAAACAGCTCCAATGCAATTCATTGGGTACACAGTCAAACTTTTCTCACACATGAAGCAGGCATCAGTAGTTCCCCTTCCAATTACTCCATGGCTCTTTCTCAAAAGAACAGTAGCAAACTACTCATGCACTAAAATGGACTGACAATTTATCTCCTTTAGGACAGCATTTCCTCTACATGCATGTGAGGAAGCTTTTTTTTTTAATGCTGATTTTGTTAAACATGAAGCAAAGCTATACAGACTCTTAATGCTGTATCTAAAAGAAAACACATGTGAATCATCTAGAATTGAGTAATACATGGCTATTGCTGCAGTGGCCTCTACCTAATCTCTAGTTAAAAAGCTCTTATGAAAAAAAAAAAACAAAACAAACAAGGCAAGTGACTTCAAATAGCACCTGTCTAGTATATTTCTTACTTTCAGTGAGGCATCAAACTTCCTGAATTTTCATACTGATGTCCTATGAAGTTATAAAGCTAAGTCCTAATCACTATTTCCTCAATACTACTAACTACTAACCAGGTTATTTTTAGGGAAAGCAGTAAGGTCACTGTGACCATATGCTGAGTTTTACCTAATTGTTTCCCTTATCCACTCTATGATTATTTTATGCTACACCCCCTAATTATTTTCTGTTATTCTCTGCATTTTTAGTCCCACATTTTGTCAAATATTAAATAATCACTTCATGCACTGCATAAACAGACCACCTGACCAGAGTGAATGACCTGCAAGATTCTTTCTACTACCTCAAGCAAGCATGTTTTGTTTGAAACGTTAATACTGACTAAAAAAGCAAATATATGGATGTTACCAACTGACCATTTTTCTTACAGATCTGAGTAGCTACACCTCTAAACTCACAGCTAGTGGAACCTTTAAAGACTATCTCCCCATCTGTCAAGAAATTCATAATGTAAGCAGGACTTCATAATCACAGAAGTGAGCAAAACCAAAGTTCCAAAACAACGCACAAACAAGCTGAGTGGATAAAGAAGGGAACTGAAGAAGAACAAAGACTAGTACGTCATTTAAAAAAAAAAAGCTTTTAATAAAAATCTGAATACAAAAATAACCAATACACCCTACAGTCATCTTAAACAAATCCTCAAGGCTTTCTTTTATTAATTCCCTGACAATTTGGCAAACGCTTGTTTTCTTTGTTCTGCAGTCATATACTCACAGGCTTCCAAAATATTTACTATAATTAAAGTCTGTTGAACTGTTCTTGCTTTTACCCATATTCTTCCATTCATTCCCAGCACCATCTCAAATGGGTACAATTGTGACAACTCCTGAATTATTTCAGATTTGGGAGCCAAGAGTCTGTAAAAAAAGATTTTAAAAAAAATTATTATACAGACTACACTATCAAAAACTAAACTGCAGTACTGGTGTTATGTGAGCTATTAAGGCAACACACCAAAAGGTAAGATGAACAAGTCACATATATGCATCCAGAATAGCAATACAGCATCAGATTTTTGATTCTGCTCTCATCTAAAATATATACACCTAAAAATACAGTTGATTTTCCATAATTAGTCAGAAGTAATATCTGATAATTTAAAGAACCTATACTTTTATGACAATTCTACAATTTAATGAATCTAAAACTTACTGTTTCACAAAGTGACAGTTTTTAAGTGCTGCTATTTATCTATTTAACATCAGAATCAAAGATTTATCTTCAAAAGACAGCTTCCCTTCTTCAGGAGACAATATTAACAGCAGTAAACATAGAATATTTCAGTTTTATTAGGTGAAAGAATACTGAAAAAAAGCATCAAGAATTATTGTAATACACCTAGGATTAAATCAAGATCCAACAGGCTTTCTCAAAGAAACATTACCACTTGTACCATACTGTTATTTCTTTACTTGCATGCAGACAGAATTTGGAAGACACCCAGAACGGCTGAAAAAACATTTGTGTAAGTTCACACTGACTTCTGATGGGACATGCAACCAGACAAATTATTACTTTAAAAATGTAAGTACGAAATAGCTGCTCTTCACATCCAGATTAATTTTCCAAAGGACCACAAAACAAAACAAACCACCCAAAAGCAACAATGCTTAACTATCACTTAATCATACAATCTAGCATTCTTTGACAGTCACAAAATTCTTGTACTTATGTCAGCATACGTAACTCCAAAGTTCATGATACATTAAAAAGCTTCTGAAACATCTCCGGGATTAACATGTCAGTTTTAAATGAAAATCCCATTTTTTTCCTTTTTTTTTTTTTTTTTTTTTTAATCTGTATCAGTATTTCAAAGCAATTTATTTTTCTTGGGAAGTCAGAATATACTATGTATCAAAGCGGAAAGAGCTCTTTAATCACCTATCAACCAAACTCACATCCCCCACAATCCCCATTAACCAGAAAAAGGACAGTAGGCATTCAGAGTTTTTAAAGTCCAAGGTAATACATACATACATGAAACCCTAGCTTGAATGTCTTATTTTGCCAGGTCACTGATTTTGTTTTCTATGCTACCTTGGCAACCAAATCCTGTTATTTAAGCAAGAGACAGCACACCATATTGAAGAGCATATAAATCTCTTAAGGGGGAAAATAAATGCTCCTCCTAGGCCAATATCCATACCCTATCCAGTAAAACTGTTATAAATGCACTAAAACAATTACACACTGATTACTGAACTGCCCACACTGCTCAGAGGAAATAGGTGCATGAATCCTACCCACCATAGTACACGCTAGTGACTACTTACTTTCTTCAGTACTTACTTTCTTATTAGACCTAAGGAAACTTTAAAGAGGAAGCCATCTTGTCCAATTATTCCCATTCCACTTGATCTTCCGCTGCTGTCTATACAGACCATCTCTGGTTCCATGTCTTTATTTGCTACAACGAACTGACCATAAATAAGATCTCCCACCTAAACAAAGCAGTATTAAAAAGCAAAAGTAGTAGAGAAGATCATACTGCACATTTGTAAGCAATACTCAATTGCTAGAGATCCTCTCATAAGGACACAAAATAGCTTTAAAATACTGGTGACACAAAAATAAACTGGTATAGTACAAATTTTCATTTTCTCCTTTTCAACTAAAGGCAGCATCCTCTAGGAAGAATTATCTTTTATCCTTACTGGCACTGGAAAGATAAAAAGTACAGAACTTTATTTCACAGGAGTATTCCTCTTTTTAAAGGCCAAACATTAATTCCTTTTTCTTCAGACTTTAAGGGTATTAGAAGTCTATGCAACTTGCTCTTGTAGTCATTTATCAGGATCATGACAATAACAACAACAAACCACACTAACCTATTTTTGGTTTTCTTTACAGTCAAATTTCACATTCTGGTGATGGTATCTCAGTTGAATGCAGAAGCTATGGCAGGCATGTGCCATTGAACTCTTTAGAACAGCGTTGTGAGAAACATTTTCTACCAGTATTGGATGGTATAAAAGCTTGTTTTAAACCCCTAACACTGGAGTGCCCCCTCAGATGCATACTTGTATCTCCTGCTGACAATATTACGGTAAAGTTAAAATATAAGGAGTGAAAAAGCCTGCCATCTGCCAGATATCAAGCCACACTAAATTAAATGATCTCTAAAAAAATCTCAGAAAGCCCACAGCCCAAATCGTGCACACAGCAAAAATCAGTGCACATAAAACCGCACTCTTTTTACATGCGGCTTATAGAAAGTTTTACAAAGGAAAAACACGAAACCGTAACAGAAGCACCAATAAGGGACGTCGCTAAAGCGTTACCGCCAGCCAACAAGAGCATTAACCTGCACGTTCGGCCTATTCCTCTTCGTAGCGCCTTCAAAGGCCAAGTAGGACAGAGACGCCTGCTCGCTCCCACCGACGTCCAGTTTAAACACGTCCCCCGCTTTGGCCGTCACTATTCCTATTGCGTGGTCACCTTTGATCGGAACATACTGCAAACGCGGTGTGCGGGACAAAAAACCGCGGACAAACGGGTCAGAAAAGCGTGGACAAGATGGGGCCTCCTCCCTGTCCGCCCACCTCCACATACAGCAGGTCCCCCCTCGCCCCTACCCGCTTCTGCTGCGAGTCCACCCAGTAGGCGCCGCCGCCCGCTTGCCGGTGCCGCAGCAGGCCGCATTTGGTCACCAGCAGCCCGGCGTCGCACCGCCGCAGGCCCGGCCCGCAGAGCAGCCGGGCCGGCGGGGCCGGGCTAGCGCCCAGCCGCAGCCGCTCCCCGTCCTCGTCGGGATGCTTAGGAAGACACAGCACATCCCCGGGCAGCACCACCTGCCCCACGCACTCCTCGGCAGTCACACCGCGGCCCGCCGCCATCGCCGCGCAAGCGCGGAACAATCGCCGCCACTGCCGCGCAAGCTCGGGGGCCGCTGAGGCGGGGCTGGACGGGTTGAGGGGCACTGCTCCTCGGGGGAGGGAGGAGGCGCCTCTGGCGCGGCAGCGGAGCGGCTTAACCGGCCTCTTCCGGCCGCTACTGGAAAGGCAGCCGCAGTTCGGCGTGAGGCGTCGCTTTTGCTTCGAGAGCAAGGCGGCGAAGTCATCGTAGCTCTGTGAAAGGCGTTTGCTGAGCTGTAGCGACATCCTCCGGCCAGAGCAGTGATGCCCGCTACTGGCGCGCGTTTTAGATCTGCTCCGTTTTACAGGAAACACAGAAGGTAGCTTCTTACATTTCAAAGGCTTTATCAGCCGAGTGCTTCGTTACTCCCATGCGGTCTTTCTTTCTGGAAATAATTACTTTTTCAGTCTTTCATTAATGCTGCGGAAAGATCAAGGTGACGTTAGCGCAGTTAAGCTTCAGAACTAATACAGACGCGGAATTAATCCTTTGCAGTGTTTTTACATACCCGGTTAAAATTTGCCAGTTAAACAAACAGCTGATTGTTTCTCAATCAGTCTACTTTAGCGCTAGGCGTCTAACCTGGGACTTGATAATTTTAAAGGTCTTTTCCAACCTAGTTGATGCTATGATTATAAGTTTCCAGCACGGGAGATCCCGGCTTCGTTTAAAACCGTGCCCTGTTCTTAGCTACAAAATCCTTATTCAGTGTTAGCTCGGGGTCCTCACGCTAAAATTGCGATAGTGTTTTCTTCCCTTTTATATACGTGTACATAAATGTATTTATACATGCACGCATAGAATGATTCTGTATCAAAGCCTGTCAGGAAGGATCTGTAGCTGCCAGCTGATCGGACCCAGAGCTGGCTGAAGATTTCTTTCATTTTAGTGGAAGCCCCTTCTGTTACGGAAGGAAACAGTTCATGACGAGACGGCATTAAAAGCGTTTCCAATTCTTTCCCGAGGAAAACCCCACCGCACCCCCAAGGGACGGTAGCGGCCGCCCGCCAGATCCTCGCGTGCCGATGTACGCCGGCGCCGCCCCACTGCGCCCTCCCGCCAATCGGCTGCGCGGAGGTCCCGGCGCGCCCAAGAGCGGTGTTGCTTAGCAACCCGGCGCCTTGTGGGGCGTTCGGTGCCGTGACGCCCGCACCAGCGCTGGAGCAGCCCACAGGCCGGGTAAGACCGGGTCGTGGTACGCAGCAAGGCTGCGTTCGGGAGGTAATATCTGGAAGCCGGGGGAGTGGGGCTACTCTGAGGGAAGGCGAGAGGGCAAGCCAGGGTCTGCTGCGGTGCCGGCTAGGTAATTACCTTAGGGACGGATGGCAGGGAGGTGGCAGCACCGGGCTCTAGTAAGAGTCCATGGAGGGCTGGGTGAGATAAATTAACATGCCAGATCTGCTATGGAAATCCCAGCAGCACCACAGGAGCAGGCCCGCCCAGCGTATCGTCTAGGGCAAGGATGAAAGCCCCAGCTTTGAGCTTAAATGGAGCTCGGGGCAGAGGGTGTGGGTGGAGGCTCCAGGTGAGAACGGTCAGGACAATGGAGGTCAGGGCCCTGACCCTTGTCCTGGACCTACCACCTTGGGAGCCAGTGGAAACATTGAAAGGCCAAAGAGGTTTTGTATTTGTACAACTTTATGTGAGGTGGATTCAATCCTTTTGATAGCCAATGCTGGGTATTTCAGTATTGCAGTGCTCGAGTTTCTTATGCACATACTGTCACAGTGCTAGTAAAACCTTGCATGTGTACAGGTTTATGCCTTTCATAACTGTGTAAGAGTGATTGCTTCAGGCCTTGGTTTTGCATACGTATTCTAAAGATAGTTTTGTTAGCTCAGACTAAAATCTGTCCTTACTCATTCACAGAACTACTTTGCTGTACTTCAGCTATCTGTGTAGAAGTTTTTGTGGTTTTGTTTTCGTTTTGTATTTTTTTTTTTCTATCATACTGACCTAAAATTACCAGCATATTTCTGAATTATACGTGACTGAACAGTAAGGGGATTTTAAACATTTTTGTTCCTGCAGTGCTGGTATAACTGATCTATCACTGGAACTTTTAAGAACTAAAGCAATATTTAAATTTTTTTCTTCAATTAATTGCTAGGTTAGTGAAAAGAGTAATGTCATATTCAGTATTTGGTGCTTGAGGCAATAATTCATAGAAACCCTAATTTAACTCTGACGGTAATGGTGAATGTCTTTCTGTTATTAGTAGGTGTGAATGGAGTCTCAGTATCTGAAGAGATGCCTGGGAAGTTGCTTGAGAAAGGGACTGGCAGAGGTTGTAGAACATCGGCCTGCAGATCCAATAGAATATCTGGCACACTGGATTTACAATTATAGAAGAGCCTTAGATGAAGAAAAAAAGGTGGATCTATCTTGGTAAAAAAAAATTCATGATAGTATAATTGATGCTATTTAATCTTTAGTTTTCAGTTGACTCTCACTTACCTCTGAAATAGGTAATGTTGGAGAGGATTGAGCTGGAACAGGAATGGGAGGTGGCCGTAACAGAACTCAAAATGTTACAAAAAGTGAAGGAAGAAGAACTAATACTCCAGCAGAAACTTGAAGAAAAACATCAGGTTAATAATATTTAATAATAGGCAATTATAAATAGTATATGATGCTGTGGTATCTTGTGGCTCTTTATATTTCTAATCTCTGTATAATGATTTGGATAGAAGGTAGCATAAACCAAGTATTTTAAATTTGCTTTTCTAAACAGTAACTGGAGTGATTAGTTAGCACGTAGGAAGGAAAACTTGCATGCTATGTGGTAAAACGTTTAAAAAAAAATAATACCTACATAAGAAGTAACTTAAAATAAGAAGACCTGGCTTCTGTAATTAATTATGAGCAAGAGCTGGTGCAAATAAAGTTAGAAATCATTGCAAAAATTGACAGGCCTCTTAGGAGGTATGGGAATGATAACCAATCATTGTCTGAAGTTACTTCAGTGTAATATCAGTAATGCAAACACAGGTAATGAGAAATTATACACAATTGTAGAAACCTGAAAATGGTTGGGAATCAATGATATGTAACACCTTCAATGTTGCTATGATAACATTGATGTTGTCTGCCTTGCTTTTTTTATATGGCTGACTTTTGGAATGCTATCAGGAGCGTAATTTCAAATCCTGTTAAGCCAAGTTCTAGTACAAGATCCATTTATTCTATTTCACTTGCACTTTCAAAATTTGAAATTTAACAATTTTCATACCTAAAGTTTTTGCCTAAGGATTTGTTGTAGTTTAAACGCAGGCAGTAACCAAGTACCACACAGCCACTTGCCCACTCCCTCCACCTCCCCTTTCCCCACTTCCTGGGAGGGATTGCAAGGAGAATATGAAACTAAAAGAGGGAAGGGGAGGGAAAAAAAAAAAAAACCAAACAAAAACCCACCAAAACCAATAAACACAAGTGATACACAATGAAATTCCTCACCACCTGCTGACCAATACCCAGCCCAACCCAAGCAGCAATCAGTCCCTTCCAGGTGACTCCCCCTAGTTTATATACTGGGCATGACATACTGTGGTATGGGATATCCCTTTTGCTGGTTTGGGTCAGGTGTCCTGTCTCTGCTTCCCCCTGGCTTTTTGTGCCCCCCCCCCCACTGGCGGGAGAGACTGAAATGTTCTTGATCAGGGTAAGTGCTATTTAGCAAAACCTAAAACATCAGTGTGTTATTGGCATTGTTCTTGGACTAAAGCAGAAACACAGCACTGTACCAGTTACAAGGAAGAAAATTAACTCTATCCCAGCTGATACCAGCATAGGATTTCATGAGTCATATAAAATAGCAAATGGAAACAAGAATATGAGATTGTATCTAGAGATAATTCACAGGGAATTATATAAATTATTTCATGTAAACTATGGGAAAGATGTTGATTTTTTCAATATTCACATTAGATGCATTTTTTTAACCTAATACAATTTTGGCTATAGACATGTACTCAGGCATGTTTTGATTATATCTATCAAAAAGGTGTGTGAAAACTCTTTACTACAATATGACTGCTCACAAAATGCTGCAGCAAACAGTATTCTCTAGACCCTGGTGTTGCTGAATGTGAGCACTTAGCTTATGTCATTTCTTAATTTTTGATGCAGTAGGAGTTAAGGTCACAAAGAATAAACACTTTGTATTAGATATTTCTAATTGGAAATATTAAAGGTTGCTGCTGAAGATGATTAATGTCAATGACATTGCTTACTAAAGTTTTATATAAATCTGATTTGATGTGGCTTCATCTGTCTGTGTTAGGTACTATATGAAGTGTCAAAGAGCTTAATTCAAAGCATAGGAGATAATGAATATAGACTGATAAAGAGCATGTGGAGCAAAACACTATCTTAAGTGTGTGTGCTAACCAGTTGTCTTCATCCTCTTGATAGCAAAGACTTTCTATTCATGCAAATCTAAAACCTGTGAAAGTGTTGAGTCAGATGATACTGGAAGGGCTTTATGTTATTAACACTGCAGTTATGTTTTGTGCTTCCTTTTTATTTTTTTTAAAGTTTTCATTTGTGAAATACATTCTAAAGAATGGGGTGGGCAATATAAATGTGGTTTTTTTTTCCGTTCTAATTACCTTTCTTAAACTGACTGCAGGCTCAGCTGGAACAAGAGCGTAAGGAGTTGGAACTGCAGAATGAAGAAGGCAAAATGCCATTGCAGCAGGAAGATCAAGAGGTTTAAGCCAAAGTTTAGTCAGTTGTTTGAAAATACTGTTAATCAGCTGCCTTTTCCAGGTGGAGGCACTAAATCCGAAACACAGTGCGGAAGCCCATAGGTGTTGAACTGACATATAATTAAAAAAGAAAAAAATAATTGAAAGGGCAGGAAGAATTTCTGACACCTTTTTTTCCACTCTGGCTTTCATACTTACATTTTTGTTTGTTCTATTAGGTTTATTTAGCTTATGTTCAGACCAGAGCATACATTTATTGAAAAATTTAATGTAAGGTCAGCTTAGTTGATGCTTTCATATTCCTTGAGAAATGTGAGAAAGTAAGGACATGGAACTGTTGGAACAAGTTCAGAGGAGGGCCACAAGGATGATCAGGGGACTGAAGCACCTCTCTTATGAAGACAGGCTGAGAAAGTTGGGGCTGTTCATCCTGGAGAAGCCAATGCTGAGTGGAGACCTCATAGCAGCCTTCCATTATCTGAAGGGGGGCCTGTAGTGATGCTGGGGAGGGACTCTTCATTAGGGGATGTAGTGAGAGGACAGCAGGTAATGGGTTTAAACTTAAACAGGGGAAGTTTAGATTGGATATGAGGAAGAAATTCTTTACTGCAAGGGTGGTGAGACACTGGAATGGGTTGCCCAGGGAAGTTGTGAATGCTCCATCACTGGTGCTGTTCAAGGCCAGGCTGGACAGAGCCTTGGGTGGCATAGTTTTGTGGGAGGTGCCTCTGCCTATGGCAGGGGGGTTGGAACTAGATGATCTTAAGGTCCTTTCCAACCCTAACTATTCTATGATTATTATTTAAGTATGTCTGTGTTAAGTATTTAGACAGTAATGTTATATAGTGTGTCAGCCTGAAGTCCATTTGGTGTACCTGGAAAAGGAACTGTGATCTGAAATTGGGATGCTTCTTGATTCTGAAATCTTCCTGGTGCATAGGAATTTGTACCAACAGAAGAGTGTGTATACAGACATCTGTGAAAGTGCATGATCTTTCAATGCCATTTCAGTAAAAACATGCACTGATAATTGGCATCTTTATCTCATTAAAGCTTTTAAATGTGAATATCTCTTAAATTTACATGGAACACATCATATTTTAGAGATATGTGCATTTTTAGACCAGTGTTAAAATACTGAGAGAACATAACTTTAAGAAGATAACAGTATAAAAGTGACAGAAAGAATTAATAGATAGAAATTTAAGTCAAAATTCCTGTTATTTAAACAAGTCTGATAAAAATTGTCTTAACAAGCATGTAAAGGACATATTTGCATATTAACATATTTCTATAGAATGCATCTAAGTACTCTATTAATAGTGTCATTTTAATACATCTGAAATATTCTCTATAGATAATTATTTGTGATGTGGAATACTTTTAACTGAAAACTAGTTTTTGTTACCACAGAAAAACGATGAAAATATGATAGCTGAATTTACAGATAGAGCTGGAGCATCTAATTTGACCTGTGTTGAGGAGCTAGATGAGAATGAACAGCTTGAGGTAAGTGTTTAGAAAGAACAGGGAGTTTATAAGTGATTGGTTCTTACAGATTTGCTTTTCTGTGCTGACATATCAAAGATTAAAACTGCTGGAATTAACTGTGCTGCTTCTCTCCTATGGTTTTGAGGGATGGTATTTCGGCCACAACCTTCCAAACTTCCCATAGCCTGTTCTCTGGCTCAAGTTAAGCAAGGTCCTACACCTGGGTTGGAGCAATCCCAGGCACAGCTACAGGTTGGGTAGAGAAGAGATTCAGAGCAGCCCTGTGGAGAAGGACTTGGGGGCGTTGGTCGATGAGAAAATGAGCATGAGCTGGCTTCAGTGTGCACTCGCAGCCCAGAAAGCCAACCGTATCCTGGGCTGCATCAAAAGGAGCGTGACCAGCAGGTCAAGGGAGGTGATCCT
>JAOEHY010026390.1:14465-29641 GCA_025447955.1 Psilopsiagon aurifrons | reverse complement strand
CCCTGCCCATGGCAGGGGGGTTGGAACTGGATGATCTTAATGTCCTTTCCAACCCTAACTATTCTATGATTCTATGATTCTACTTATGTTATAATGGCCACTACAAGATGGTTGAAGTAATACTCTTTACAAGCTCCAGTAAGGTAGAAACCATGCCAAACCAAACTTTTTATACAAAGGCAAAATCATAAACTCAGACCAAGAAAAAGTAGTTTGTTTTTGATGTTGTGGATTTTCTGTTGTTGTTGGTTTTGTTGTCGCTTCTAAGCAGGCAAATAAAAGCAAACCGAAGATGGAAGCAGGAGCAAAAACCTTTGAATATCAGCCTGTTATTGACAGGAAATGATATTGGTGTATGATTAGTGTATGGTTTCAAGTGAGGAAGCAGCAAGAATTACCTCAAAATCACTTGATGGATGTGATTCTTCATTTGAAGCTGATTAAACAAGGGAATGAGAAGCTGCTCCTGTAGTCAAGGATAGACTTTCAGGTTCCCAGGTTGGGAAGCAGTGGAAATGGTTCAAACCATACTGGAAGTGGGTATTAGCAGCATGTTTTACTATACAAGCCTGAACTGGCTAAATTATTGAAGAAATTTATTCAATAACAAGCAATTGAATCAATCATGCAAGTAAGGACACAGATTTATTTTTTTTTTTAATCAGTCAAAACTTGTGAGTTCATCAAGTTTATCTCTAATTTCCCCCTCAAAAAGGAATTGTGATTGGACTTCTAAATTACCTTCTTCATTTCTAGTTGAATTTCCATGTCTACTTAAATACTTAATATCCTTCACTTAGTTGTCAAGAATACGGTAATATATATGGAGGATCATGGAAAGGCTTTTAAAAATGTTTTTGACAAGTTATTCTTGTCTGATAAAAATTGAATCATAATTGTGGATTATATATATTTCAAGCTGCACAAACTAAATACCCTTTGAAGGTGTTTTTGCCCTAACATTCTACATAACGTGCAGTTCTACAGCAGATATATTCAGCAGGTTAGATTTTCAAAGACTTCTAGTTCTGGTAAAATTTTCACTAATGTTGGTATCTTACCCCGAGGTTTTGTTCTGTGTGTAAAAAGGCTGCAAAGCCTAAAATGTAGGAGGCTGCCAGGCAATTTAAACAGGCTAAGTACCTTGATACCTTACGTAGCTGACAGGAGGAAATCAGACACTTCAAAGAACCATCAAGCCTCCACCCAGAATGAAGGCTTGTTTAAACTTCACCAGTAAGAAATACCAAGCACGCACACGTCTCTGCTCTCCAATCATGATTCAGAACATGGAAGTTTTTTTTTTTTTTTTGTCAGTGACAATCAGTTGATGTGGGATTATATTTTCTGAAAGGTCTTTTATGGAAGGGAAACTGAAGGTCTGTCCTAAGAGAGAGGAAGCCACACACCTCTCATGCTGAATGCTATAGTTAACCCACTCTGGACATCTGGGTTCAGCTCCCTTGTCAAATAAATTTCCTTCCCCTTATTGCCAGGTAATGCCCCTATCACCAAGCTGTAACGTAGTCCAGACAGGGAAGCAATTCATTGCTCTCAGTGAAGTATGGTTGTGGCAGAACCAGTAACTATGGTCCTGGGCCAGCATGAATAAAAAATCTAAATACAGTGGAATATAGAATCATAGAATCATATGACTGCTTCTCCCAGTTTGCTGCTTGAGTATTGAGTTGGCAGGTAAAAAATCTGGCCTCTGATCTATGGAATCAGTATTATTTCTGATTTTATCCTGTCCTGGGGAAGGACCAACACCCTTCCTTTTGGAAAGCTAGGAATATCCTGCTCTTCATTCCTTTCTTTAACTCAATAGCTTTCAAGTTCTTGAGTGTGTGGCAAAAGGCTTTTAACTGGAGGAAGAACAGTGCAACTTATGAGGAAAGTAAAGGCACATCTGATGCAGTGGGAATTGTGAATCAGAATCTCCTTAAGGTGGTTAGGATTTTCATAAAGTCATTTCTGATATCCCATGTTAATATTCTTTCAGCTATTGTATAAAATTATTGAAAAGAGAAGAGTTCTCTCTGTTTAATTGCCTGGGATGAAGCACATAAGGTCTTACCTCACAATGGGATGCTCTTCTGTGATTTCCAAGGTGCTTCCTGTGTAGCCAAGTCCAAGAGAAATACTGGCATGCACACATGCTGACACAGATCTATGTACAGCTTTGCTTAAGGTTTTCCTCCTGGTGGATGCTTCAGCTGCCTCTTGCTGTCATCAAATGCACTCTGAGATGCCTCTTTTTCTCCCTTCATAAAACCTGAATGGAAGGATGCCCTAATATAGTTGTTCTGTACGGTGTAAACCTTAGTCCTTTAGAAACCAGCTCAGGTATATTTACAAGGTAAATGCTGTTGAATCCAGCTGGAAGTATCACACCTTTATGTAAAGACGTAACTTTCACATGGAAATGGATGTTTCTCCTTATAAATTAATCTTTCTCACTCTTCTGTATCAATTGCAAAATATTACTTGTGCACCTGGTTTTTCTTTTTATGTGTTTGGATTTTCTTTGTCAAAGTCTGACTGAGAAGATACTGCATAAGAAAATGTATAAGTATATTGCTCCTGTGACTTCCATTAGATATACCCAGAGTTAAGAATAGCAATAAGCTGAGATAATAGGTTTCACTTAATCCTGAGTGAAAAATTATCATGGTAAACCAAAACTGAAAGTGTTTATAATGCAGAGATATGCTCTGTATCATTAGATAAGTAACGGTTTTCAGACAGTAGCAAAGTTCTATGAGACCCTTTAAAATACACATGTTGTTCAAATGAATACACCTTGCCAGTGTTATAACTTACATATAATTACCAGGATCATTAGAAATTAACTGAAGAAATGTGATTCATAGAGTGACATTGGTAGACCTAAATGTGGCAGAAAATGAGACAATAAGATAGACCTAGTGAAGCGTCTTACTGAGCAAATAACAAGCAAAGTCAGGAAAGCAGTCTATTTTCATGAAAAGTATGGGTAGTGGACATGAAGTGTTGGACAGAACCTTGAGTGACATAGTCTAGTGTGAGGTGTCCCTGCCCATGGCAGGAGGATTGGAACTAGGTAATCTTAAGGTTCTTTCCAACATTAACCTTTCTATGATTCTATAAATAATTTACTTTTCAATGTCATGGTGATCCATAGTGTAGAGAGCCAAGTTCTTTACCCATTTGCCTTTTGATTCAGCTTCAAATATAGAAGTAGAATGAAACCAGAATTGAGTAATGAGGCCATCTTGAGACTTGAACTTCTGGTGGCTTGACCATCATTAAATATCAATAAACATGGGTAAAAAAATCCTTTAAAAGACCAATGGCAAAAAAGTGTGCAATGGAAAATGTCTGCACGGCAAAGAATTTAGCAGGAGGAATTTCCACTAAACTGCATAACAAATTTGAAGAGCAAGCAGCTGTTAAATATTTTGACATAATGGGTTGATATGGGTTAAATAGCATATAAATCGATCTTATTTGTGGGCATAAGATGTTTACAGGATATTCTAATCGCATAAAGATTTTATTGCAAAATCCCACTTCTTACATTCTTAGAGAAACAGCAAAATAAATAAATTACATGTATTTCTAAATTTACAGACAGAAAATTTGACTGCATTTTTGGAGGCAGAATAACTAAACCATCATTGTAAAATTAATAATCATGTTTTCAAAGTTGGCTTTTTCTGCCCTAATAAAATAAGCATTTCAAATTTCAGTTCATGATTAAAAATTGGCAGACTTCACAAGGCAGACTGAGTGGCTCTGCTTCAAACAATATAATAATAAAAAAATAAAATAATATCACATTTAAGAGCTGCATTTAGCATAAACTCTGCCATTGTAGAGATTGGCCATGTACCCTGTAGACTTCCCTAAAGCTCTCAGACTTGATTCTGGTAATCAGACCAAGAGTGCATGAGAGGCTGTAAGCCTGGATAAAATAACAAAAGTCAAAACTGGTGCCATTCCTGCCTCTTGGAGGATGATCTGAGTACTCATGTGAACTATTTCTTCCTTCCAGTGTGTTAGCATGTCTAATACAGGAAAGGTTATTTCAAAACAGCAATTTGATCCTGCCATGCAAAGTGAATAATCCCCTTGTAGCCACAACATATGTTCTTTCCTCTCCAAGAGTTTCTCCTTCCCAACATGAGCAGAGGCAAATTCAGGAACTGACACCACTCCCTCCCACTGGACACTCCTCGTCTTTAATAGAATTTTTCAATGATCCAAGAGTCCAGCAAGACTACAGAATTCACAGCTAGGTGTTCACAAATAAGTAGCACAGCTCAGAAACTCAGATCTCAGTCTGCAGACTCATGGATTGCAAAGCAACATGGATGTTTTACCGTAGTTTGGTGGAAGCACCTACATCTTGCGTGCCTCTGAAGCAAGGATACTGTTTGAAGATGTATTCCTGCTGCTCTAAGGAGAAGTGGAAAGGAGTGGCAGAAACCAGGGGCTAGTTTAGACATTGCTCTATTCATAGAATCACAGAATGATTTGGGTCGGACGGGACCTTTAAAAATCATGTCCAATCCACATGCCAAGCCAATAGCAGGTACAACCTCCCCTAGATCAGGTAGCTCAAAGCCCTGTCCAACCTGGACTTGAACACATCTGCAAGTCCTCCTCCACCAGGGTGCTCTCAATCAATTCATCTCCTAGTTGGTACTGATAATGAGGATTGTTCTGACCCAGGTTCAGGACCTTGCTTTTGGCTATGTTGAACTTCATGAGGTTCATATGGGTCCACTGCTCAAACACATCCAGGTCGTTCTTGGTGGCATCCCTTCCCTCAGGTGAATCAACCACCCCACACAGCTTGATGTCCTCTACATATTAAGAAGCATTGTTCTGTTGGTATAGAGACAGAATACATGACCATCCTTTGAATGGCAAACTATTTGCAACAAGAGAAATATGGATTAAAGCCCATAGGAAATGCAAAAGTAATTGCAATATTTTGCATTAGCTTTTCTTGCTACATTCTGAAACTATGATGCCAAGAAAAGTAGTTAGAAATCTTAAGCTGTCTTTGACAAAGATCACATAACTGACATTTTATGGGTGTTAAAAGGGAGTGTATATACAGTACAATGATGGGGTTATTAGGAGACAAAGGTGCAAGGATTGATTAGGAACCCCTTATCCAATTTACAGGTGGTGATTATCTTCATTTCCATCCCACCTTTATAGCTTACATACCATAATAAAATCTATGGCCTAGGAACATAGCAAACCAATAGACTGAAACAAAGCCTTACACAGCTCCTTTTCCTTTCTTTTTTTTTTTTTCAGTCTCTGAGAGATAGTGCTTATTGCATGAGTAGCTGTCTGCTGGTGTTATTCTTACCCAGAGCCTCTGCTGTCATGTGCACTGATATAGCTCATGCTCTGTGGCAGGTTTTAATGTAATTACACAACACACTGTAATGCATATACCTGAAGAAAAAGGTGGCCAGTACGAAACCACTTCTGGTATTTTATATCTTCTAGAGTCCTTGACTTGTATTCTTTCAATGCTCTTCTGACAGCTTGCTTTTAAGGTTCTTATGTCAAAATGTCTTTTCTGTTACTCTGAGTTAGCAATGATTTCAAGAGTTTGGCTTCTAATTCATATTATTAGTACCAAGAATCAGGTCTACACAACACAGTGCCCTAGATCTGTCCACACATGCTGAAATAGCCAGTAAGCATCAATGTCTAGGTTATGAAATTTCAGGGATTTGGATGGAAAATACCATACTTGTGCAACTACATTCAAAATTGCCAAGTCAAGCTGAATTATTTTACATCTCTCTTTCCATTTTGGTACACAAGCTTCACTGCAGAAGACTGGAAACTGCAGAAAGGCTTAACTGCTTTAAAGAGCTTCAAATGTACAACTTGTGTGAGGCTTGTGAGACATATGAAACAATACAATTACTGAATTCATTTCTACAAGCAAGACCATGCTTAGCCTGTAAACCCATTCCTGGACTCCTTTACAAAGTTGAGTTTAGCAGACCTGTAGCCAGAAACAGCCCCTCGCCTCTGAGACAGATAATTAGACCAGTCAGTTATGAAGGGAGATTTTCGCTATCCACAAAGAACCCAGTTTCTCAGAATGACTGAAATTGTAGGAAATAGCCAAGGAAGGAGGCATGTCTCTGGAATATAAGCAGAAAGGAACTATTGGAACTACCTAGACATTTAACTGTACACAGTGGTAACTAGGGATTTTGTCAGTGTGGCTGAGATCCATTTGCCAATGTATAGGAGTGTAATATCGTTACAGATGCTCTGTGGTATCCTGCCAGACCTCTAGCTGATTTTGTAGAAGAGTCCTTTACAGATCCTGTATCACATATGCCAGCCATACACAACTGTCTCACAGATCTTAGCACACTTTAAATGATACGATGCTAGATGCCTGTATTTAGGCAAATGAATCCCAGCCAATGTAATATTTTACTTGCTTCCTTGCATTAGATCAAAACTTTGGCATCACAGGGTTATTTCTTTAAAGGGCTGCTTCAGGATGCATGAACCTCTGGCATTAATTTTTAATCCATTGTGGAAACCTTTGAAAATGTTTTCACTGTGCAGCCGTATTTTCTGCTCACTAACCTGGCTGGATACAGATACAAAAAATCAGCATCTCCCTGTATTGCAGAAGGCTAAATATTCTTTCCCACTGACTAGTCCCATCACTGCCTTAACAGCTAGGAGGGTTCACTCAAAAATGCATTTAAAGGAAGCAGTGCATGAAAAAATTCAGCTGATCTGCTGTTTGATAATGCCTTTGGAAATGAATGGTGAGTCTCTTTGAAAAAGAGAAAAAAACGCTGATGGCAGTACTGTTAACAAACAAGGAGAATAGAAAAAAATAGTGTCACTTGGAGAGAACTCATATTTTTCTCTGATATGAGAACTTGCATAGAATAATCAGCTAATTTGAGGCTTTCTCTCAAAAATAGACATATGAGTACTTAGGTTTGATTTACTAGCCTAATTTGTGGCCAAAGCAACTGCTACTATCAGCTGTATTTATGGTAACTCTAATACATCACCCAGAAACTTATAAATGTCAGCACTGCAGCTCTCTGTAATAGAAGAAGTTTACACAGATGGAAGACCACAGACTAGTACCACAGCCCAGCATTTGCTGTTATGCATCTAAGAGAGAATAGAAAGCACATAAGTTACTGAGACCAGTGAATTCACATAGCTAATAAAGGTAGTTGGAAATCGAGAGTTCATATACAGAAATGTTGTGTTTTCCCCAGTACTTCTGAAATTTCTCATCAGTATTTTTCTCTAAGAGGTATTAGTGATGAATTTTAAAAAGTGTTCTAATAGTGTTTATAGTTCAATTGATCTGTTGCAATATCTTCTTTTGAAGCTATTCAAATAAACATTATAAATATGTTTGTTATTAACATACGGTGCTGATACTACGAGAAGACTTAATTCACTGTTTTATTTATGAAGCAAGAAGTCCTAATGGTTCCCAGACTAAGATGAAAAGCTGCTGAGGCACCATCCGTGTATTAGATAATGTCTTGGCACTTTCCCTATTATACTGTTATAAATAAATATAACGATTAAAACAGGGTGGTGTCTGATGCATTAAGACGCATTTTTGGTTTGTTCTTGTCTCCAGACCAGACCCACCCCCTGCTGGCAGGAGGCTTCTTTACACAGATCTGGTCGAGAAATAGAGCCAGCCAGCAGTGCAGGGGTTGATTCAAAGCTTGTAGAAACTAATTGATGGATTCTAATCAAGCTGACAGATCCTTGTGGACATGCACTGGTGACATATAAAGGAGCAGTATCAAAGATCTACCCTACTGTTACATAAATAAATGAAAGTATTTGGGGAGGTCTTATTTCAGAGGAAAAAAAATCAATCTTTTCTCTCATATTGTTTTCATCTGCAGAACACTTCCATTATTTTCTCTCAGTTTCTTTCCTTTTTTACCTCCCTGTGTGAGATAGCCCATCTTTCTGTATTCTTGCCTTTCAGAAGAGCAGAAATAAGCAGGTTCAAACCAGCTGTGGAAATGAATTTTCATTATATCTTGCAGCTATCCAACATAAATATTAAACATGTGAAACAAGAAAAATTTTCATGCTGGTGTTACGCCAAAGACAGGGCAAATGAACAGGTAACCATGTGTGATAAGTTTGGGTATCAAATGACCCCTGTAACTGACTGTATGAATACTCGGACCCTGTGGTAAGCCGGAGGTAAATGGCAGTGAAAGACATTCTTGATATTCAGAAATGAGCTAATACGCAGAGACATTTACTCAAAATCATAAAAGCTGTTTCTTACACTTTATTCCAGTTGGGCTAGTGCTACCATTTCCTGATTTACATGAGCACCTCCTAAAGAGAGTATTTCATGGTCTGCTTCCTGAGACCCATAGATCAGCTTGTGTTTGGCTGGCTACCTCCCTGCTATGCATGATCTCTTCTTGGGAGTCTTTCTGCCACAGCTACCATGCTCCAGAGGAAACCAGAGTCACTGGAGGCACAAAACATATGTTGCAGAGTGAAGCAGCTGACCAGATGGGTTTTAGGCCCTTGGCCAGAGAACTGGGACCCAGGCTGTTAATGATCATTTTTTCCTCCTGCGAATAAAGGACATGAGTGCTGCCTGAAGGAAGGCATAGTGTATTGGGGAAGGAAAAGGAAGGAAGATGGGTATTATCAATCTCACTAAAACCATGCCCTGTGCTTTTACATTAGTATGGAAAGATGAAATCTGAACTAACATTAAACCAAAAGGGAAAGCAAGATAGAGGAATGTCAGGCATTATCTATGGTGTCCTCCAGTTTATAGATCCCAGACCTTTTCCCTTATCATGCCCTTGCTGAAAGCCTCAACTCAAGTCGTCAGCAATTCCAGGCTCACTGCATCTCACCAAGGACCCAGGCTTACAGCTTCATAGATAAGAAATGCTTCCCCAGGACTGAAGGTGTGAGATATGTTTACTGGGAAGATGTGTTGCTACTTAGTGAAAGCTTCATTTAATTAGGTCAGAGAACAACAGGAGTTAAGCTGGGATAATATGGTTTTAAAATGAGCTCATAATAAGGGAACACAGTATTCAGGGTAGGTATCTTTGCCAGAGCAGGTATTTTTGTGGTTTCCGTGTGCTGAAGCCTGTGCTGTCTTAATGCAACCAGTGTTAGTCTGTCTAAACTAATGGAAAGGATGTTAGCACATGAGAGCATCCTACCTTCCTGTTATTTTACAAACATTTCCAAGAGCACTTAAATTGCCAGAGATACTTCAAATGAAAATCTTGAACTTTGTGCTATTCCGTAGAATACGAACTATATACTGTTATGGATCCAAATCATGGACTCATCTAAGGATCTACAAGTCTCTGCTAGTTTTGGCAACTTAATTAAAATCATCCATATCTTCAGTTATTGCCTTCAACCACAGCCCCCTCTTTTTCTTGTCAAATTCTATTTAGATAAAGCACATTTCCCACCCAATCGTTCATAGGAAGATCTGATTGGAATAAAAATATGCTCTTGATGAAGGATGGTTGTTTTAACAAATCAGAAACATTTTGGGAGGATGTATGTTTCTCAATAAAACTTGTCATTGTAATTTTTAGAAGTGCAGAATTATCTAATAAAGTTTCACCAGAGAGTTAGAAAACAACAAAGAGAAATATCTGCCTTAAAAAAGAAACAAAATACCAATTTTGAGAGTCATATTTTATGAAAGTGCTTGAAGTTTCTTGATTCTGTTTTAAAGTACAATGTAATGCAAGAGGGTGCCCTAAAATGTATTAAAAAAAAAGGTTATTTTTTTTTATGGGCACTTCTAAATAATGACATTATTAAAAATAATGAAACACTGACCTCTATGTTATCTGTAGAGAATTTAGGAGGATTTAAAAATGCAAAGAAAAAGAAAGCTGCAAAGTCATGAAGGGAGTGTAACAATTATTCACTAACGTGTTTGTTCTTAGCATTATTTATTGATGATATTTCTAAGGCTGTGAATTTTTCTGCAGTTGGCTAAAGAAATACGCAGACCCAGAAACACATTACGTGTACCTTAGCTGCCTATAAGTCAAAAATCTTGTTTCAATTAGGTATTTCCACAGTCAACAGAAAAGGACAGAGAGGGAGAAAGGAGAACTCCAGTGAATCAATGGGAGAGACTAAACAACTAGCTTAAATTGGACATTTATCTTATAGGTGTCTAAATGCAGGCAAAATGAATTCACATGTCCTAATATGAGTCTCATCCCAGTGATCACTGCATATACTTAGTGTAAAGAAAATGCTTTTTCTTGGCTGGAAATTGTTATTTTATTTCATTAGAGGATGTGCATTACTACAAGCAAATAACTAATCCCAAGAGGTACTTCTCAATTGCAAGTAAAACTATACTTGGATGCAAAATTTTCTGTGCTAATGCCTCTGTATGATTCCACAGGAGCTTTAAATTGGTCCGGGTACAGTCTTGCACTTAAAAATATATTCTAGGTATTTAGAGGATTATTATTTCATATTGCAATCTTTGGAACAGTATGGCCATTGTTATCTCCTTTGAAAATTTCCTTTTTACCTCTTCTTAAACACACAACTGATCTAACAGCTCTTACAAGTATCATTAAGGACTGAAAAGTCTCCCCTTCCTTCATCGCTGCTTTAAATGAAAGCAACACTGGTTGAGAGCTTGCCTTCCCCTCAGTCCTTTCTTGTTTTACCATCTAAGGATAAAATAAGGACAAAAAGCATCTGCTTTTCTCTTATGCAGGTGATAAGGTACGCAGACTTTTTATGATGCAAATGCAGACCAGTACTTACAGAAGTTAGAATTAGGTGACAGAGAATATTTAGGTTACCTAAAAAACTGTCCAGAAGGCCCAAGTGAACAGCTGCATCTTGTCTCTTCTGCTGTGCCCTGTGCATTTTCATTATCCCAAAGTAAGCTGCACCGCATTGCTATGACTGTGACGTCTTTGGGCAGCAGAAATCAAGCTGTTTCCTGCCCTCATGCATCATCCTATGTAGTGCAAACCTATGTGCTACCAAAAATCACAGGTATATATTTATACACAGAAATAATTGTTTTTCTATCTCCTTCCCTCCTGGGCTGTTGCCACTTGAAGCTTTTGTTCCAGCACCTCAAGCTGAAGCCATTTGTTTGTATCCACCCTGCTACCCAGATCTGCTATCTGTCAGATCTTCACAATTCAAGCACCTCCTCCTAGTGATAACTGGCAAAGATTTTTCTGGATTCAAGTGAAAAACTCTATCTTCAGAGTAGCATCTTCTGGATTAAAATGTCTAGCCTTAAAAATGTCCAGACTTGTTCATTATAGTGTATCTCCTCAAATTATCCCAACATACAGATAGAAATATGAATGTGCTTAGTTCATGCCTGGGGATTCAACTCAACTCACCTTAATCACCTCAAAGGCACCATCTAATCTAAGCTGGTTGTGTTAAACATACTGCGCACTGAATAGACTGGCACCTCCACACAGAGGTTTCTGTTGTCCCAGAAGAGGTGTCTGATGTGCATGGGATGAATCGCAACACAGAGGTGCCTTCTTCATTGGCTATGAAGAGAACACAAACAAAGCTAAGCTACACAGTGAGCTTTCAGATAAATTAAGTAAAATAAATTGTGCAAAGAAGTGTTATAAAACAGTAGGTGGGTGTGTTTAAAATTTAGAGATCAGATGAATCTGTTCTTCCCCCACTTCAAGAATACAGCCATACTGAGGGATCTACATGGGTCTTCTGTATGTGTGAGCACGTGGATGAAAGAAGCATTATACAAAGAGAACAGCCTGCATTCTTTACTTTAGCATGTACTTCTTGTGTATGCTGAAAGGGCAATACATAAAATTGGTCTTACAGTTGCGCAGTGCTTTTAATGTAAACTCTTTCTAAATGCAAAGTTTAATTAGATTTTAGTTGTACTTTCAGACTGATCTGCATGTTAATTCAGGGCCTGAAGCAAAGTTGCATTTAAAAGTCTTATAAATCTCCCTGTAGGGCTGGGGTGGAGATCTGCTCATCATGCAGGTGTTTTGGTCTGCACATTTCATGCAGAAACAATTTTCCATCATGCAATTTCTGCTTCCATTTCCTCCCCCTACTCCTCCTCTCCCTCTTTCACTGCATACAAACTTTCAGTTAAGAGGTGGGTGGGCAGGTCAGCCAATGCATTCACATGGTAGATGTTTTACTGGAGTGCAGTTGATCACAATATCCTTTGATTAATTCCTCCTACCTGTTCCCATAAACAGGGAGCACAGAAATTTATTTCACATTTTGAAATGCAGTATTTATTGGGGGTTTTATTTCCCTCCAGCTTGTTAGTAGCTTTAAGATAATGACTCTCTGCCAAAATCATATTACCTTTGTCCTTAAGCAAAAGCATAAAAATTGAGATTAAGCTAATATCAAATTTATTTTGACCTTTTGTGCTCTGTGGTATTACTTAAATGCTGTAGTGTGTCTCACAGATACTGTTCTATAGTGGTACAGTGATTTGGCATCCAATGCGAGACCAATGGAAAACTTTTGCTGGAGATTAGAGAATGAGAGGGCACTAGCAAGCATAGCAAAGCCATGATTATAAAGATATAAATCTGACTTTATGGATTGAGAGATCTGTGCCTCTCCTGAGTATTGATTCTGACTACTCCACTTGGCTCTTTCTAACTGTTTCTGGTTCCTCTTCAAAGATACCAGGGGGAGATTTTGCATGACTGCAGGTAAAACTGGAAAGAATTTTTTCCAACCTAGCTTTCCCTAGATGAACAGAGAGAATATGTATACTGGATCCTGCCTACATGAATTAGAAAGTAAATCATTCTAGTGCTGCATGTGTGCCCATGTGCATGGCCAAAACAGTTTGGACTGGGTGAAGTTCAATACTGATGAGGGCTTTAACATTCACATTCCTTTTGTGAAAGTGGGTAGTGAATCCTTGTTGCTTTTGATAGCTGATGCGCAGGTCCACAATAGGATGAGTGCCTTGTGGCAATTCCTGTTTTCAGGAACAGGTCTCAGTTAGCAGACACACTTTGACTATTATTCACTTTGACTATTATTCACTATTATTCACTGCCAGATGAGGCAGCTGGGTGACATAAGAGCACAGGGAGAATGACAGTCAATTCAATTGTTCTGTGGACAATCAACTGTGGACAATCAACTTGAATCTCAAGGCTATACCACCACGTATGTTAAATCTAACGAACTTGGGCCCCATTGCTGGTGTCTCCTCACTGTTTCCAGTCATACTTAAACAGATAAAGTTCTCTCAAAGACTACATGCTGCATGTAATTTGCTATTCACAGTCTTCTTCTGCACTTGCCTTGCTGGGCCAGACCGAAGTATGGTCACCACTTAAATTCTGGAACCACCTGAAATAGGTTTTACTTCTAAGCAACCACGGAATTTTCATTGCTGTTCACATTTATGCAGATATAACCTCGCTTGCCTTAATGCTGGCAAAATGTGCTATGCAAAATGTGCTGTGCAAATGGATGCAAACAGACCTATAAATAATTATTTGAAATTTTCCCCTGTTACTCAGTCCTAACAGCTGGGAGCTAATTTGTGTCAGCTGTAACACTTTAATAGGTTGGATAAAAGCCTATACGCTTTTGCTAAGTGTAAACACCAATGGTGAACAAGAATTCTGTGTAATATCTATCATTAACAGGGTTGTAACTAGAAGAGATAAGATTAATTTAAGGAAGATATAACTTTCATCTTAGTAGGATCTGTAAATTGTAAGGACCTCCCAGAGGAGGTATTTGGTACATGTATATTACACTGGACACTATACATTTTCTTGACTATATAGTCATGAGTGATCCTGAAATGGCATAGACATGGACTACATGGCACTAGATTACATAAAAATAAACAGAAAATTAGATTTTCCCTGGGAAGAGAAAGATTTTGTCATCCTCATGGAACCTCCTGGAGATACTAAATGCAACTTTCAATCAGGTTTCCAAAATTTTGGATTTGTCTCTGAACTTAAAAACCAGCAATAATAAATTGACATTGATTTTGAGCCAATTCCAGCACTTGCCCAAAGAGCAGAAGTGGGACTGCAATATACTGAGCAAACACGATGGATTTTCATTTACTATGTGGGTAGGATTTCTATTGCTGCACCTGTGAAAGGGACATGTAGACACACCTTTCTGTGGATGAGATCACCCCAACACTTTCACTCTTTGCTTGGCAAGATGAGAGTGTAAGGAACACCAATCCAACCACATTAAAAATAAACCATGAGATCTGCTAACTTTCTGTGCCACCTGCGTGTGAATTCATTCATTACCACTAGTCTTAAAAGTGGGTGCAGGAGGTAACTGGAAGGGGAGAAGAGCCCAATGTTGAAATTAAAGTTTTTCTTTCAAAGGAACTTGTTAAGAAAATAAAAAGACTTCAAAACAAAAATTGAAACTAAGTTCAGTGCAACAACATAATAATAGTAAAACTGGAAAATATTTCCTTAGCACATTTGCTCAAACACTTATTAAAGGTATAAACTAAATCCAAGAAAAACAAATCCCAGGTGTGGAAATGTGGTTAACCCATGACTCAGTTTAAATCTAAAATGCATAATAAACCAGTAAACTTTCACCAATTTGCTTCAATTCTAGACAGGCATAAAAAAACAAGGTGGTGGGGTGGGGGAGATCCTTGCAGTTCTTTAGGAGATTCTAGTGCACGGATGGAGAGCTGAGAACAGCCTTGTAGCAAGCTTTATAAAGCAAGCAGAAATAAAATGCAAAGACCTAAATGCTCATGGCTTTTTGTGCCTGCAAACAGACATAAGCTATACTATGCTCAGAATGGTGCCACATGCAGAGATCTGAAGGAGATTAAGGTAATGTTTCCTTCCCCTATACGGACTTGTCGTATCATCAGAGAGGACAGAAAAGTGTTGACAGCAAACAGCTATTCCCTCTCCTGCCTAAAAGACTGTGTGAGGGTAGCAAATAGCAACAGTTGTAAGGACAGAAGAAAAGATAAATATATGCTACCAACACCTGAGGAAGATGGGTAGCACCCTATCATACCTTGGAGAAATAAAGAAGGTACAGGAAAGTGCATCAGAAGCTTTCCTGAAATAAAGTCTCACTGTGCCATT
>JAOEHY010026390.1:0-14399 GCA_025447955.1 Psilopsiagon aurifrons | reverse complement strand
TGTGTCAGCTCTAGGCCCAAATAAAAATTCCTTCCAGACTTACATATATGCAAACCAATAGAGAACTCTGAGACCTAATCAACAAAAGACCAGCAGTCAGTTCTCACACTGCCAAATGACACATTCTGCAGAAGGCTGGAGCTTTCATTCAGAGGGTGTAAATTCAGTCAGGCCCAAGCCTGGTATGCCATTCTGTCATGGGTTTATATTTGGCTACAGGCCGCTATTCAAAAGCCTAGGTCTGTGATGGATTCATGCGGACATCTACTTTCCCCAGCCCTTCATCATTTTCTGAATTACCAAGTCTGTTCTTTCTGATCTTATCTACCAGGAAAGTTATAGTATGCATATATTTAAAGCATTGGTGGTGACTCTGACAATTCTGAGGGATATGGTGGGAAAAAGCAGGAGGCTATTTAAAAAAAAAAAAAAAGAAAATTATTGAAAGATGAAGATTTGAGTCAAAAATCTAGCCAGCATCTTAAAACCCATGCAAAAGTGTGTCATTTGCAGAGATGATATGGTATGAATTAAATAAGCTAATTTTTAGGCTGACAGACCTGTCATCCAGTTCCAAGCTTTCTGTGCTTGAAGTTTTAAAGTGATTTTCAGGTAACATTTTAATAGTGTTTGGAAATTAAGAGCAACTTATTTTTCATGGTCTATCTTTATTTCTACAGGTTGGCTTTCTTTCAAGACTAAGGGGAAAAAAACCCTCTGCAAACCTATCTGCACAGAATTTCCATGGAGGCTGAGAGTAGTGATTGATATAGTCCAGAAGAGTATTTGTGGAGAAAAGGTGCACTTGGGCATACCGATCTTCGTAGTCAGTCATGCGTCTAATCACATGATAAAGGAGCTACTGTTTTCCTGTGAAACTCATCCTTTAACCGAGTGTATACTCTGTATTTCATTAGGCCGTATTTTTCCATTTTATGTGCTTTGTGGGAGGCAGATTTTTCTGATACAACAACTGTTTACACATAAATATGTGTTTTCAGGATAGGCTGGTAGAGAACCTGACCTGCTATATGTAAACTGATGAAATCCTTGTTGGCTGCAGCTCTTCTTAATTCATTCTTCCTACATTTTTTTTTTTGTTTTCTTCTGAGATGTCAGGGCTGGATCCAAAAAAATAATATGATCTAAAAATAAGGATCTTGGCATCTAAGCTAAGATATGGGTGGGCCAATCTTCATCTTCCTTACTTAGTCATTTGGTGTTTAAGACACTAAATTTAGCAACATTAAACTGTAAAGATAAATATTCAAATCTAGTGAAAAATATAACTTGTATCTTTCAACTGCCTAGGGAAAGGAGCCTGTAAGACTGGAATCAGAACTTGTGTCTCTTAGTTAAAAGTTAAAAAGATGAAACTGTATCTTTGTGTGTAGGTTCACATATTTTTACCATCTTCAAATCTCTCATTCTTGGATCCTACAAAATTTGGGGTTTAGATTTTTTGATGTGCTCAATACACTCAGTAACTGAATGAAGGATAAAGTAAAATGTAGACAGTTACACTTATTCCAAATATAAAGAGAGAGGATAAAATGGTGTCCTTTTGTTTGGTTGATTGATTGGTGGGTTATTTTTTTTTTGTTAATAATCTAGTGGTTAGAGTGTTGACCCAGAAAATGACATCTAGGATCAGCAAATTCCTCAGAAGGTTCAGGCCGCTTCCTTTTATTGCACTGCACAGGAGGAGATTCAATACTTATAGGCAGGGAAAAGGCAAGTTTGAAGAAGGAACTCTTAGTATGTTGTTCAGTATTTTGGGGCTTTCATCTAAGAAGTAGGAGGCCTGTGATCTTGCCTCTGCTCTTAGTAATGTTCTGTCATTGTGCATGCAACAGTCATTGGTTAAAAAACTGAAATAACCATAATAGGATAGACGAAGCCCCTATGCATGTTGTGGATGCCAAGAATATATTTTTTCTCCTTCAGACACTTTGTAAAATAATTACATGTGACTTAATAAAGTGGGAATAATCAGACACCTCTGAGGAGAAGACTAAAAGTCTGGACTCAAAATGAATGAAGAAACTCTCTTGCACCCTTATCTGTGTATATGGGCTCTTTAGAAAACGTGGTGGTTTAGGTACATTCCTGTCATGATTTAAGCTAAGCCAGCCACGCAGCCTCTCTCTCACTCCTCCCCTCTTCCTCCCCCCACACTCCCAGGTGGATGGGAAAGAGAATCGAAAGAATGTAACTCCCATGTTTTGAAAGAAGAACAGCTCAGTAGCTAAGGTATAACACAACCCACTGTTGCTATCAATAATAATGATAAGGGAAGAGTATACAACTGCTCACCACCCACTGACCAATACCCAGCCCGACCTGGGCAGTGATCCAGCTCTTCCAGGTAACTGCCCCCAGTTTCTATACTGGGCATGACGTGCTGTGGTATGGAATACCTCTTTGGTCAGATTGGGTCAAGTACCCTGTCTCTTCTTTCTCTTGGCTTCCCCTCCTCTCTGGCAGAGCATGAGACTCAGAAAATCCTTGGTCAGGGTAAACATTACTGAGCAACAACTGAAACCGTCAGTGTTATCAGCGCTGTTCCCAGGCTGAAAGTCAAAATCACAGCACAGTGCCAGCTACTAAGAAGGAGAAAAAATGTTTGCTACTGCTGAACCCAGGACAATTCCCCTGTTTGGGATTTTCTACTTTCTTGTTAAACTGTAGGGTCTTTGTTTCAAACTGCCCACATCCTTCCCATTCAATGCAGGGTGACAGTGAGCATGAGTGCCTAGAGGTATTAGATTTTAATCACCTTACTCTATATCTTCTATTCATATCTAGGGAATAGGAACCTACAAGGTAAACATTACGGCATCTAGCTGCAAAAATTTCTCTATTACAGCTAGCTCTGAATTTTTGAGATCACAAACTGCTGGGATTTCATGTTGTGCATTTTGTTCTGTATTGTGTTTTAAATGCACATAATTACATAAGCATCTGTCTTTCCCTAAAAGCTTTACTAATGTTTTCACTCACATTTTTATCTGCTTGTTATATTTCCTTCTGTTTCTTTTCCTTTACGTTGAATTGAATTCAGAAACTTCTTTGGTATATGCATAAGGAAAGCTGAAGTCAACACCTGGAGGCAGTGAGTAGGATTGATATGCCCAAAGGCAGACACCTGCATCTCATGGGATTCATCTAATTTCAAAGTGGATATATAAAATACATGTCAGATGACTCATCTGGTGTTAAGGGTCTATTTATTCTCCC
Source organism: Psilopsiagon aurifrons (assembly GCA_025447955.1). Classification (NCBI taxonomy): domain Eukaryota; kingdom Metazoa; phylum Chordata; class Aves; order Psittaciformes; family Psittacidae; genus Psilopsiagon; species Psilopsiagon aurifrons. The sequence goes on along the minus strand of JAOEHY010026390.1, from coordinate 11,159 downwards.
CTCATTATAAAAGGAACACAAATGACTAAATCAGTGCCATTTATAATGGAGCTATCTAAACTATACCACTGGTAAAAGACCCCTAAGAATGAAACAAGACATGGAGAAAGTAAATAACAAAATTGAAGATTGTATAGATGTGAGGAAATATTTGCCAGATAAACTACCTGCAAGGTAAAGGAGGCTTGCAGGGTCCATACACATTCCTATCAACATCACCAAAGTCTTGCTAATAACTAATTTCTGACTTAGTGATCACATGCTAATAGCTAATTCTTTAGTTTGTTCTGTCTCCCTAAAAAGGACTTTGCTTTCTTGAGAAGCATTCACTAATCTACCTTTACATCACTGTAACCAGCTGAAAACTGTGCAATTAGAAACCAGCTCTGTTTCATATTCATTGTGAAAAATAATCAGAGAGCATAGCATTTATTTCCCATTGGACAAAGCACTCATAACTGTGAGTTTTAAACAGTCAGGTCAGGAGTCCTGCAATTCTGTCTCACTAGCAAAGAAAACACAGATACAAAAAAATTACCTCTTTCCAAATGACACACTTTCCTAATCTGAATGCCTGTGTCCTCTCAAAACTGCAATAAATAGACTAGGCCCATCTTATAAATGATCCTTTGTTTAGTGTAACCAAAGCAAAATTTTTGTTTCTAAGTAATTTATTTCAGAACCAAGATGTTCTTGTTTTCATTTTCAACATGAAAATGTCCCTCTGCTCTACCATTTGGTGAATAGAACATTTATAATAATGCAAGGAGGCAGAATAAAGTTTTAAGTAGAAAAGGAACAGAAAAATGATCCTTGTGTCTGATCGTTAACCTTAGCAGCAGAGGTACGCTTTCCTTCTTACTGTTTTCTTAATGTCTCAGTATCAGACAGTGAAGCAGTGATGAACCACTGGACAGTGGTAACATCTTAAACCACTGCAGTTCTTTGTTTGGTGAACACAAGCTAAATCTTTACTCTCAAAATAAACAAGTTTCATATAACAAGGTTGCTAATGAGAATTTGAAAACAGGATGAGAAATTTCATGGAGGCAAAATGCAGAGACACTTTATTACTGCTTTCTCAATGCAGAGGAGTGAACTTCAGGGTGAGTATTGGTGAAGTATTTGCTTTCTGGCAATAGCAATTTTTATGTTACTTCCCACACCTGGTACTTGTTCTCAGCTATGCCATTACATTCTATATTGCTTTTTGAGGTAACATTAGGTAGTCTATGTTCATAGAGCTGATAAAGGCATGAAATGTTTCTAATCCCTGTTTTTCTAATTCTTCCTGGAATGGAGGAGTCTTTGAACAAATGCTTTCTTCTGCTTAAGTTTGTGCTAAGCACCATAAATGCATATGCCAAACAGTCAATATAACAAATTTCTTAAATCTTGTATTGATCAGTCAGAATCATATCAATTATCAATGAATATAATTGGTTGTGCTCTAATACATTTTAATTTATTTTGGTTTATTTCCATCATTTTGGACCATTATTTTGTAATATCTGTCATCTTTTATTCATAAAAACTATTAGTATAGACTTTTTTTAAGCATACATAATAGTAATTGATACTTTAGCTACCTGAACTCTATATATGCTTCAAAGAACGTGGCATGATATGACTTGCTTTCTGTTGTATTTAGGGAATCATCCAGATATTGTAAAACTGTATAGAGAATGGTAAGGTTATGACTGGGAAGCTACTATCAGTACATAGTCGCGACCTAATAGCAAACATTTTTTTTCCTCTATCTACATTGTTGGCTAATTATATAATTTTTAATTGTTCCCTACATTTTATTTTTATTTTTATTTTATTTTTATATTCTGAAAATAACCAATATTACTACTAATAATTGTGATTTGTTACTGTATGCACTCATACATAACATGCATTTAACATTTGTGTTGATATTTAGGTTTTCAGTCATCCAGAACATTCCAAGAAAATGCTTCTGGCCACCTCTGCCTCTGAGAGTATAAAGCCACCATTTGACAATATTCTGGTTTTAATGAAAATATGACTTAGACATTTTCCATCCCACTGCCTTTCAGCTCCTAACCTGATCAGTGTTGCTATTCCTGCCTCCAGGTTATTTTGACACAGATGACTGTGGACTACGCAGTAAATGCGGTAATTCAAAAGTAACCTTTTCCTGACCTCCAAAATAGAAAAAGGTCTTTCTTTAACCTGGATCATTTCATTGATTCCATTTGCTGCTTGACCCTTCAAACAATTGAAGTAGTCAAATAGAATAGTAAAGAGCTATTGAATGGAGGCCATCAGCGGCAGGAAGGAGGCATGAAACCCATAAACTGGTCTCATTTATTTGAGTGCCAGTATCATGAAACTATGATATCAATCTAGCTCCTGACATAAGTGAAATTGTTCCTGCATCTAACAATGAATATCAACCTTTATAACTCTGATTTTCGTTGTCATGTTTTGTCTTCTTCTTAAACTCATCACATCACCCCTAAAAGTAGATACAGCAAAAAACACGGAACCAAGTAATTAGAAAAGCTCAGGTTTAGTTTTTTGCTCTGTTACAGAAGTCCCACTCATTTCAAGGCAAGCTGAAATAGGCTCATTAACTTTGAAATAATTTCTGGCCATTGTGTGAGGTGCATTTAGGTTGGTACTAAATCCATCTATTGACTAGATGAAGCTGAAAGGAGAATTTCTTCAGTTTTCTTACCTTGCTTGTTAAGCTTCCTGCACCTTTAGCTGCATAAGGGTCTTAGACTTGCATAAGAGAAAAAGCAAAAATGATGAGCTCCTGCAGGAAAAAAAGTATGACCACACCTTTTGGCAGCAACTTAACATCGATTTTTTTAATTTAACATGAAACTGTCTTTAATTACTTATCAATAAAATGGTAATAATAAGACTTTTCTTTGTTTGTTGCTCTGAGGATAAGCATATTAAAATCAATTATGTGTTTATATATATATCAGTTACAGGGCCAGACAGTATCTTAAATATATTTTACTGCTGGGAATAATAAAGAAATGAAGCTATGATTCTCTATAATTTTGTACTACATGGGCAACTTTTAACTATCCAAAGATGAGCTCTCATATTTGGTTGCTTGAGATTTTAACAGCTATAAATTGTAGTGAAGAATAAGAACAACAAAGAATCAGTCCCTAGGAACTTTAGGCACATGCTCAAGTGGCAGTGAGCCAGTTCAGAGCCAGGAGTAGACTGATGTTTTGCAATTTAACTGCATGGCTGTCTCTTTCCAATTAGATTGTTTAAAAATATGTCTATTTGCCCCCCAAAAATTTGTCATTTAACTTCATCTGTGATAACTTGAGGTTTCTACTGTGATTTGTGTAGTGGTGTACATGGGTAAGTTTGCAGCACTGGTGTCTCAGAGAAGAGGCTATGACAGGAAGGACACATGAGCTGAATCGTACATCCTCTTCTCTCAAAAACCTATTCCTCCCAGGACTGACTTCTCTCACTGCAGTTGCCTTGCACTGTTGAGGAGATGATGCTTTATGATGTGCTTGCTTACTCTTAGTGAGTCATGTTCTGAGTCTTGGTCATTTGTGCTTTTAAAAACATAGTACAAAGGGACAGCATATAAATCAAATTCTATGGTGATAATATCTGTCCAAGTATAGGTTATGTCACATTATTGCTGTTTTAATTCACACTAAAAACTCACTGATTTTTCTGCAACATAACCTCTCTTTTTAGAGAGAGGTTAAGATTTACTTTAAATCAAGGATGTAAATGCGAACTTCTGAAAGTATGATTTTCCTTCTTGTTAGCCTTACAAGTGGATGTTTTCTCTCAATTCTTTTTTTTTTTTTTCATTATTTAGTTACATCAAAAATCCTTTTGGCAAAATGTCTTCTGTAGGTACACCAGAGTCCTTGAAAGAAATGCCTGGAAAATTAGTTCCATGTATATTTTAGGAAATCTTGCTAACATCTGCATTTTTCCATTAGAAATAGTTTCAAAGGCTACATAAAAAACCAAAGCCAAATGAGGCAAAGTTTAAGTGAGAAAACATGTATGCAACATTAAGCCAAGAAAGGGGAACAGTTACTTAGAAAAATCCAGACCTTTCTTTGCAGAGCTGCTCAGAAAACGTATTAGGGAGTATAGGTCAAATCTTCATTTGGTGTAAATGTGTGCAATTCTGCTGCAATCAATGAAATCTCCTTTGACTAGTTGCTCTCGGGATCTGGCCAACTTTCAGATTTCCAAATGCTGCAAGTACTTTAAAATGAATAGATTAATTTCCTATTTAGCACTACTTGGAATTAAATGTTGGCTATGTACTGAGAACTATGCATTTTAAAAGTGTTTGGATAGCATATACCAGAAAAAAATTAATAAAACCTTTAAAAGACATTCAGAAATAGAAGAGGTGGTTTATGTATCCGCTGGCTCCTCCAGCCTTCTTCAGCGTGATTTTTAGTGAATGAAAAAGCCCGAGCAATTTATTTTCTGTACTTATTTTGAATCTCCTTCTTTCTGCCTGAACTCTGCAGCTGGAGAACTGAGATCGGGGTGACATCACCAGAGACAGCACTTGGAACTGCTCAGGGAGAAAAAAAGAGTTGCACAAATTATAAGTGATTTCCTGACACAAAGTTTAGAGAATGTAAATCAATTTGTAATTTGGCCCCAAGACTGAACAAAGACTGTTTTTTAAAGCACAGCCTCATTTTTCGCACCTTCATTTTCAAGCACAAATAAAGTTTCTGTCTAAAAGCCTTTTCTTTCCTTTGATTCATTTATGTAAACAAAGTCAAAATTATTTTATAAAAAGCAGGATTCTTTCCCCAATTATTACACAGGAGGCAGGATATAAACCCAACATGCTAGAATAAAATGAATCTACCACCGTATCTCTCACAGTGATAGCAAAAGGAGGCCTGTATAGCAATCAAGACAATTGTCTCTGAGTAGCAGCTGGCCTTCTAGCTTTTTTATTGTTATTATTCACACTTTATTGACTCGTTCAGACTCATCCTGAGACAATAATTGAGGTGCTTTAATATATAAAGTATTTTCAAACTTGTCTTAAAGCCACTTAGGATTGTTTTTCCGATTTTTTTTCAGAGAAAATAACAAGTTTAATAGTAAAAAAATAAACAAACAACAAAACCAGAAAGTTTCATAGTTTATAATACTGTTCAAAAACTATGCTCCACTCTTACCTTGAACTTTAAATCTATCTTCTAGCTCCTCATCCTTCTGTCTCTGTTTCTCTCTGTTTTTCTTGGCTCACTCTAGTCTTTCCACAGCATTTCCTTCCCCTGGAAAGTCTCAGTGCTGGGGATTTTGCACTATTCCATCTGCCAAACAAATCAGAAGCTAATCGAATGCCTACCTTGAAGGGCCATCCACAAACTAAGCTTTTAACTTAATCTTTGAAAAATGGAATCTCCAAGCCCTGGGAAATTTGCATTTCCGATTTTATTTTAATTCAAATTCAAGCAAGAAGTAAAAAAAAGAAAAAAAAAAAAAAAAGAAAAAAGAAAAAAGAAAAAGAAAGAATTTGCAACAGTATAACTTGAAATTTAATAACTTTGTCTCCCTGGCAGCCCACCAACAGGGCTGCGAGTCCCTTGCGCCGCTAAAAGCTTTCCCAGTGGGCAGCACAGGAGCCTTAATGTCTGGGGAATTGGAGAGCCGGAGAATCTGGAAGCCAGGTCAAAGGGACTTCTTTGGCCATGTGCCTGGTAGGCTTCCCAGGATATGAGAATTTCTGGCAGGGTTGCCTTGATTGGATAGCCCGGCAGAAAGCTGAGCAAATTTCCATCTGAAAACCAACTGGTGGTAATCAGAATAGATTTGCTTCAGTCAAACATCTTGGATATTTTCTGGGGGAAATAATTTAGAGCACCCCACCTTCTCCCTGGGATATTGGCTCTGCCCTGAAGGATTTTGGCAGCGCTGTGGGAAGGTGTGTTCAGAAATGCAGGTCTCAGAGGCTAGCAGAGCTCTTGCTGCAATTGGTGTCAGAGCTGTAGGGCTACTGGCATGAGAACGTCACTTCCTTTCCACTCCTCCTTCTTCCCCACTGACTGACTTGGCAGGAGAGAGACAGCAGGGAATAGAGACCCATCAGGAGCTATTTTGGAGTGCTTCATGGCAGCCAGTTCAGGAAAAAAGAAGGAAAATTGGAAAAGTTGATCATACCACTAGAGGACTCAGTTCAGTATGACACGGTTCAGAGGAGGCAATCAAAAAATTGATGTTGTAAAAAGGAGTAAAGGTAGCCTCATACTTTTCCGGACTGTTGCCTGCCCCCAACAAAGGTACTTATATTTTTTTTTGTTGTTTTACAGGACATGTCACTCGAGGAAGCCCTCAAAACCTTGCAGCTGCAGAAGTCCGGTTGATCAAGTGGCCTCCGGCCTGCCTGGGGACATCTGCCAGTGCATTTTTCTTTTCTTGTGTTCTATAAGCTGAGTCACAATGTAGGGCTATACCGAATCAGCCAAAGGGTAATATGGAACTGTGTGCAGGAAAGAAGGGTAGAGAAGAGACTGGAAAACGAGAAAAAAATCCTCTACTTTCACCTTCCTACTACGGCTGTTTAATATTTTAACAAATCAGGCTCCTGCAGTCAACCCCAGGTTTTATTCTTACTACACTCTAAAGGTGGTCTTCAAACATGTAATCAGCCACAAATAAATGTCCTGAATATCAAACTGGAATCCTTGATGAAACCAGAAATGAAGAAAATGCAAGTGCCTGCTTTCATCTCCTTGAAAACAAGACTAGCTCAAGAAATAAACTGAAGCTGTGCAACATCTAAAGTCAGATAACACAGTATACTGAAATTGTCCAAAACAACCCTTTCCCTCCAACAGTTTAGACTTCAGTTTCTTAGTGCTTTCCAGTGAATGAACATTTTCTTAAAATTTGCAGTCTAATTTTGCAATCTCTGCAGTAGTTTGAAATTCTCTTTGGCATCTTAAAATGATTTGTGCCTTTTTTATAGCACAAAATTACTGGAGAAGGGTCAGGCTCAAAGAATTCTTGCGAGGACAGAATTTAGCCCAGTGCATTATGATTAAAACATTTATTTCCTTTTTATAGAGTTCATTCCCCTGAAAACAACCTGTTCTGCTAAGTTTTGTTTCTCTCTGTATCTACAGTAAAACAAAAGTATCAAATAATTTCACTACTATTTTCTCTTACCTGTATCATTAAAATTCATCTTTATTCAGGCATTTTGAGGCTTTTGAAGACAGAAAGAACCAGAAGTCCTAATCACATCTTTTCAGACAGTATTGCAGTCTTCCCAGGGCAAGTCATATCACAGTGAGAACACTTTGAGGTTTTAATCAGATTACTTAGTAAATTGATGTAAAAGACATCAAATCTAATTGAAGTTTCATCTACTGTGACAGATTATTCTGCTTCCTTGAAGGTACACACAAACATACTCAAAAATATTTATCTTTAGAAGCTTTTATCTGATCATTTTCAGTGTAGTCATAAAGCAGAGCCTTATACTCTCAGTGAGTTAAAGTCTGCTTACATAGTCAGGAAATGTACTTACAAAGGCTAGAAATCAGCAGGTGATGTATTTCAGTACTTTTCCAATATCTCAGCCATTCTGGGAACACATCAGCCATAAGCACAGCAGTTAACAAGAGAGACACCTCTCTTTTCCAGAGATCAGTGTTTGTCATGATGTGCATTGAGATGCTGCTGGGACTGTCAGGGCTTAGCAGCCCATCCTACACACTAGCATAATTCTGTTATTGATTTCTGTTGTGCTGCACTATCGAGAGCTAATTTCACATTGCATTTCAAGGACAGCACAGCAGGCAGGGACACTGTAGCACAGAAAGGACACAAATAGAGTGTGCACATTTAATTTACTGCAGACTATGATTCAGTGTCTGAAACTCTCTAAGGGTCAACATCTCTGTGATGCCATCCCAAAACTAGAAATAACTGAGTGATCAAAGACTAATGAGGAAGAGGCAGGAGACCCTTAGTGTGTGGTGTTAGGTATCAAGATTCTCACTCTTTCTAGCTCCTCTCAAAAATCTGACCTTCCATTAAGTCAACCAGAATATTAAAGGGTTTTTTGCCACAAAGCAAAGGGAGCAGGAACCTCTGCAGTAGTTTAAGCCCAGCCGTAACTCAAGCAGCCTCTTTTGCACTCCTCCCCTTTTCTCCCACACCCCACTCCCAGAGGGATGGGGAGGAGAATTAAAAGAATGTAGCTCTCAAGGGTTGAGATAAAAGCAGTCCAGTAACTAAGGTATAACACAAACCACTGCTGCTACCACCAGTAATAATGATGATAAGAGAAATAACAGGGGAAGAGAATACAACTGCTCACCAGCTGCCGACCGATACTGAGAGTGATGGAGCAGTGATCTAACCCTTCCGGGTGACTGACCCCACTTTATGTACTGGGCATGATGTGCTGTCGTATAGAATACCTCTTTGGTCAGTTTGGGTCAGGTGTCCTGCCTCTGCTTCCTCCCAGCTTCCCCTCCTCCCTGGCAGAGCATGAGACTCAGAAAGTCCTTGGTCAGACTGAAAATATCAGTGTTATCAGCGCTGCTCCCAGGCTGAAAGTCAGAAGTTACAGCAGTGTGCCAGCTACTAGGAAGGAGAAAAATGACTGCTACAGCTGAACCCAGGACACCTGCCCATGGGGGACATTCTGGCCAGTGCTCTAAAATCTTTATTCTCTCCTGAAATTCTGAGCTTTTGATAATGTACATATGCTACATTCCTAACACAGGAATTTAGGACAAGGCCTAAGTCATGATGGCCAGGGCAGCAGACAGCATCTCCAAGAAGCTCTGAGCAGCTGAATTCTGATCAGTCATTTCAACACAATTGCAATTTGAAATTTGGATTTAAGATGCAATCTGATTTGTATGTTTCTATTTCTGATTTCACATAGTTGCCAAACTGGTGTAAGAAATGCCCCTGTAGTACATGCATCATGGGTAGTGTCTCTGAGGAAAATGGAATGTATTGGTTTGAAGCTGCTACAGTTGTAGCTGGTGGGTGTTAAACAGCCAAGAGGTCACTCTCCCTGCCTCTTCCCCTTCATCACTGCTTTAGTTATCATCTATTGCGAGGAAGATGCCTTAGAGTTTTGATGTAAACCCAGAACTTTCTTTAACCGGATACAAGAACACCTAGTATTGAGAACAAAATTATTTCTTCTGTAAAACTGGGAGGGGTTCAGAAGAGAATTCCTTCTGTTCGTGAAAGTGAATGTTGCCCAAAGGCTTTTATTTTAATATTGCTGATGCAAAGACTCTAGACTTCTTTAACAACAAAACATACATAAATAGCAAATTAGGATACCCAAGGCATATTGTACACCTACAACAATGAACTTCTGGAAATTTTAGCTTCTTGTACAAAAATTAAGTAATGGATCAACTCTGCGGACATTTACAAAAGTCTTCAATCTGTAAAGTCACATGCGCAGTCTGTAGAGTCTTGTGGAATCTGACATCAGATGTAATGAGGATCAGAAACTTCAAAATGCTGTTAGAAAACCAGGAATTAAAAGCAGAAAACCCCATGAGTTTGTCAGACTATACAGCAGAGGCAGACCAGACTGTGTGACACAGCTGTGATACCAAAGAGCAAAATCATAGTAATAGTCAAAAAACCAAAGAAGACTACAAAGAGAAGCAACATGCAAAACAGCAGAGGTGTTGAAAACCCTCACATTCTAAGTGTTATCCAGACTTTGAACTAAGCTGAAGAAACAAACAAACAAACTTGCAAAAGACAAGGAACTGAATGTAAGAATGCTTGCTGGATATATCATTAGTTGGACATAAACGGGAACACAGCTGAAATGTTGATCACTTGTAAGATATGTAATGGCATTGCAGTTGTAACAATGTCTGGAGTTCTATTAGAGGAAGTTCCTATTTCTCACTATTAGCTATAAATGGATTGTAGATGACTAGTTCCATGCAAATGTCTATATTGGAGAGATAATGAAGTAAGGTATATTTACCTCCCATGAGTCCCTAAAAGAGGTGCCATGTATAAGATAACAAGAGCCCATGAAGACAAAAAGAAAAAATGTAGAAAAATAGAATTTAAAACAAAAGAAGACATAAGAAGGAGAAGAAAATTTCCCCAAAGGTGAAAAGTGTCATACAGAAAATTGCAAGTTAAAAATATTACTGTTGTAAAAGAATATGAACAAAATGGCAAAAAATTACTACTCCAGTATTATGCAGGTAGATAAATGTAATGAAACTGAAATTTTCCTTTCCAGGACTGGCACACATTTGTTTGCATGCACTGGAGAAAAACATTTCGTGCTGTTTTTACCTTCTTATTCTCACCATAAAGAAACATCATTATCACAGAAAATGACTCTCAGAAATGATGACATGTACTCTCATGAGATCTGTACTTGGTAGATATGACAACCCTGCTATGATAATGACAGGTAAAAGGGTTACAATTAGATAACTCCGGTATTATCAGTGCTGTTCCCAGGCTAAAAGTCAAAAACACAGCACTGCACCAGCTACTAAAAAGGAGAAAAATGGCTGCTACTGCTGAACCTAGGACAGTATCCGCCCCTTATTCCATACCGTTCACGTCATGCTCAGATCCCACATTTTCAATATATCATCACTCATATTTCATATATATATATATACATATATATACACACATCCACAGAGAGAGAGAGAGAGAGATCATTCCTTAGTGCATGGACCTATCCCTATAAAGCTTCTGAGTTCATCTGGTCCATGAGATTGGGCTCCATCTCTTGTAACAGTCTTTCAGTCTCAGGAGATGCTGTGTGCAGTGTTGGATCGTTCCCTGCTGATGATACTGCAGAACTTGTCTGGTTTCATCAAAGTTTATTCTTTGTTGGCGTAATGGTCAGAGAGAAGTCAGGGCCAGTTGCTGGTGACCTGAAGACATCCAGTTGATAGGCTATGAAAGTACTACATAGCAGGCAACAGCATACAATTGAGTTCATTGGCTGTTTTCCCCTACAATCCAATCCCCTTGAGGTACACATCAGACTTCCCCATCTTCCCACTTTACCCACCAAGTTTATCCGGGTCGCTGAGCAAAAGCAATCCCACGAGTGGGTTTGCCTTTACCTGAAGCAGGAATAACCCAAACTGTCTTCCCCAGCAAAT
>JAOEHY010026389.1:0-15600 GCA_025447955.1 Psilopsiagon aurifrons | reverse complement strand
TTAGTGTGAGGTGTCCCTGCCCATGGCAGGGGGGTTGGAACTAAATGATCTTAAGGTCCTTTCCAACCCTAACTATTTTATGATTCAATGATTCTATGTCATTGTAATTCAAGTACAGATAATCTGAAACCATGCTTGGAATTTTATCTGAAGGCAACAGCTAAATACAGAGGCTTTTCAGGAAATACTGCCTCAATTTAACTAGATACCAGAGTGACTAGCTAGCCAAAGTCTACCTAGATTACAATATAAAATCTTAGACATCTGTTTATGACCTAATAATGACACTAAAGGTGTAAATCCTCAAGGCTTTCACCTTCAGTTATTATTGAATCATATATGTAATCTGCTCTGCATAACCAACAAAGCAAGATGCAGATGCTCTCATCTTTACATAGAATACCATAATGTGAAATTGTACAAAGACTTTCAAAAAATTTATTCCAAATTTCATCATTGATGTCATAGCAAGCAAGTTTAGATATCACGAGTGTCTGGTAATTCACTTTAAATATACAGTTATTATTTTTCATATAGTGGAATGTTTAACATTTTGTGCAAAATAAATCTTTAGATAAACATTCTGTTTTATCACCCATTGTACTAATCTCATCTGTTACTATTAAATTGCAGATGGACCATTTAGGTGATGCTGTTTACAGAAAAGGTGAATCTGGCAATATGCTACATTATAAAAACTGAACAGAAGTGTGTTTTGCTTTACTTTTCTGGCTTGTCAGATGTTAAAGGGTCTTGCTGCTTGAGACACCTCTATATAACAAAATATGCCTCCTATATTGGAAGTTTAAAATCTAAAACTCAAAAAACCCCAAAACATTAAGAGTTATGACAATGTGCCCTTCTAAGTTCTGGTAACTGAATTTACCACTGACACTTTAAACAAAAAATTAGGGCAAATATGTCCAACCTAAGTAGCTTTGAAAGCACCTATTTTCACTCCTGTGAAGAATAATGAAATGTAATTTAAGCACACATAGGCTAAAATTTTAGTCCATATTAATTTTATCTAATTATTCATAAATATTTAAAATGCGGTTCTAATCCAAAAAGGAACTCTATAAAAATGGCACGTTCTTTCAAACAAGATATCCTCTTTAACGTATTCAGAGTCAAACCTGTTTATTTTATGTTAGAAAATTTCCTGACTCCTCCTTATGAGTTAATCAGGACACGGTCCTCTAAGATGCCAAGCACTTCCAAGTTTCTATTTTCTGTAATTGAAGTCAAAGGCGCTAAACATCTCCAGAATTTTTAAACCTAGAGCTTGTTAATCAGTTCAAAATGTCAAAGTTAATGAATTAAAAAAAAAAAAGGGGGGGAAAATTGCCTTGTGTGTCTCTTGAAAAAACTATGTGGGTGCACATTTACAAATGAAGATAGGCTTTTGGGTTTATAGCCTTTTGCTGCTAGTACTAATTTTCAATCAAAATAATATATTTCCTGTTCACAGCTAAGATTTCAGTGGGCATCTGGGAGCCTGGATATTTATTTGCAAATACTACAAATAAAATGTGAAATGCCAGATTTATAGAAAGACTGCTTTTAGAGTAGAACCATATTTAAGAATTAACCATGCAGATTGGAGACAGAGATTTAAGTCAGTTATATTATCAGAAATGCATAAACAATCTTGAAAACACACAAACAACACAGACAGCACAAACTTCATTCTTGCACTAGAAAAAAAGTAACAAAAAAGGAGTACACTCACAGATAGAAAACTTGTTGCTGTTGTCTTTCCCTGGAAACAATTTAAATCCTCTAGATTTAAAATCTATGGCCTTTTTCACTAGTTTAAAAAAAAAAAAAAAAAAAAAAAAAAAAAAAAACAAACAAACAAAAAAAAAAGCTAGATGCCTGTGTTTAGATACCAAAATAAAATCCTTAATACCTACTTTGGGATGAATTAGGGTCTTGATTTATGTAGGTGCCCAGTGCTACTGCAGATGTCCCAGACTACCCAAAACCTACACTTAGTACTGAAAGATATGACACAAGACCCACAGGAAGCCTGCATCTTTTGGCAGCTAAGGGCCACATTGCAGGGTAGCTGGAATTGTATTAGAATCAATTGAGTCAAAACCAGATCAGCACTCTCTGTAGCGAAATCCTAGGCACCTTTCTTATTTAGATATGGAAATGTCTACATCTGCTCTTAAGCCCTTCAGAAGCTTTTATATAAATACATAATGTAGCACCTTACGATGTATTAGATTTCTTGCCTGCATTGCTGAAATTGGTGTGGTGCTTCAGTACTTATCTGCCATGGTGGTTCTGCTCCATTCTGTAAATTCTAGCCTAAGTTTATTAAGTACTGGATTATGCTTGGGTTTTCATGCTAACACAGTCTGATAACTTTTTTCAACGTTCATTTCCATCAGCTATTTATAAAGACTATAACATCTCCTTTCACTTTTTATTTGCCTGTGCTTAAAAATATGAGCTGCTACTGATTCCTCTCTAGGAGAAATAAATGTATACTAGAGTCTAAACGTATACTGTTGTGACTTTATGCCGATCACTGTAGATGTCACTGTTTCCCAAATGCAACTATCTCACAGCATTTAAGTACAACTGGGTTCTCCTAGGGTGGCTCCATTAGCTTGCTAATATGATGATGACAAGAGAAAATGGCCTCAAGTTGCACCAGGGAAGGTTTAGTTTGGATATTAGGAAAATTTCTTCACCAAAAGGATTGTCAAGCATTGGAAGAGGCTGCCCAGAGGAGTCATCATCCCTGGAGGTATTTAAAAGACATGTAGATATGGTGCTTAGGGACAGGGTTTAATGGTGGAATTGGCTCAGCAGTGCCAGGTTAATAGTTGGACTTGATAACCTTAAGGTTTTTTTCCAGACAAAATTGTTCTATGATTCTTTCTATGACAAGGCTTTGCTTTGTCTCTCTGATTGCATTTTAGATTGCTGTTACAGATCCTATAGCAGAAATGGCCACATAAAGATCTCTTTCAAACATTTTTATTACAACATGGCAAAGATTTGACACCCCTTATAAAAAATAGCAAAGAAGCATTTATGTGTCTCACTCAGTGTTCTGGATTTAGGGGATTTATGTCCAGATGAATGACTGAGCATATTTTCTTGAGAATATTAAACACAGTTCATTTTTATTTTTGGTCATTATACAAATGCATAAAGTTATTAAATAAGCTTCCTTTTTTTAAAAAAAAAAAAAAAAAAAGAAAAAAAAAAGGGAATTCTGAGTGGAATTGCAGTGCCAGAGTCCACTGAGTAATTTTCATATCCACTATTTTGAATAGTGCAACTCGCCCTGAAGTAGCCCTCCCCATTTTTTTTAGAAGAGATTAACATAACTATTTCATAGTTCATAACAAATTCTTTCACTCCCAGATATGCTATTAAGCATGCAGAATGTAGGAAGGGATAAAATTACGGGATCTTCTAGGACATATAAAAAGAAATTTTCTTCCTGTCTCTATTTCAATCTAATTCATGGTCACTATTTTTGTTAACTTACCCTAATGGAGCCCAAACTGTCTCATTCCCATACTCCTAGAATCATCTTCATTTATTTCTAAAACATTATGTTGATCAAAAAATGAAAAGGATAAAAGAGAAGGTTTGAGGCAACATTCTTGGTTGTATATTTGAATTTTCCCATTTCCAGAAATAATTTATACATAATTTTTGTAAATTGTTTTTAAGAAGAAAACATTGCTGAAACAAATTATAAAGACATTTAGGAATTTCCAAAGATAAAAAAAAAAAAAAAAAAAAATCAAAGGTTGAAATTTACATCTTTTTAAAAAATTCAAAATGAATTGAGCTTCATTTTCTCTTCAGTTTCACTGAAAAGAAGAAAACAATATCCCAAAAAAGAAAACCATGATTCATTTCAGATTGAACAAAACATTTTAATTGGCCCTAAATTAAGCAAAACTTTTGCTGCTTTTCTTCCACAGGAAAATTAAATCTGTTATTTACATATTCAGTATTTCCCCCTACTCCATGGAACATGAAATGTATTAGCACTAATATTAAACCTGGATTTTATTTTTTTTCATACTTTGGTGTCTGACCCTCTGCAACGAAGCCAAAGACTTTTTGAGTGCAATTAGATAAAACCAGATATTATAAATAATTTTTCTTCTTGTTTCTGTCAAGTACAGATTCTTCTCTTCTTGTAGTCCCTATAACAGCAGTTACAAAGGGTAGCCTCTTTTATGTTTGTTTTTTTTTGTTTTGTTTGGGTTTTTTTTTTGTTTTGTTTTGTTTGGTATGGTTTGATTTGGTTTGGATTGGTTTGGTTTGGATTGGTTCGATTAGGCATGATATAACAGGGTGATTGCAGTGTTTTCCTCACACTTTGAGGTGTATGTGAAGGTCTGCTAATTTTCAGAAGTCTTTCTGATGGGTAAAACCTTGTGATAGTGGAGATTACCTGCAAATGAGATCAGATTGCAAATCAGATCAGATTAACTGTTCTCTTTAGTTTTGGTTGATGAATGAGAAATCATTAAACCCCATCTCTTCATGTCACCTGATTAGTGTGATTATTTCAATGTATGTGATTTAGGACAAATTCTGAGACTTTGGTGATAGGTATGCATGCTTGACAAATGAATTACTCTCTGATTTCAGTGGGTAGCTCTCTGCTAGTATTAGATGTTCTGATTCAAAAATATTTCATGAACAATACTGCAAGTTATGCCAAGTAACTCTAAACGGGATCTCAGTGGTACAAGATTACAGGCATCTGTGGACCTACAATGGTTTGTTTCCTCAAACATGATATTTTAATTTCTCTGTACTCAGCGCTGTTCTCAGGCCACAAGTCAAAACCACAGTGCTGCACCAGCTACCAAGAAAGGGAAAAATGACTGCTGCTGCTGAACCCATGACATACTACAGCTGATAAGAGGTCTGGTTATGAGGTAGGTCTGCTTGGCATCCCTCAAGATTCAAAACTGTTTCTAACTGAGAGAGTTCATGGGCCAAATATGGTGGAATTCAAGGGAAAACATGATAGTAACTGCCATAAACCTAGTTAATAACTTAGTCATTAACAGTCAAAGGCAAGGTTTTCAGGGGATGTGGAGGCTAAACAAGCAAGCAGTGAGGTCTGACACCCTGATATACAAGCACCGTAGTTCCTGCCTGAGGAACAACTTGCAGCAGAGACAGCTGATGCACCATCAGTGTAATGAGTGTCCAGGTTTTCACACCTAAGAGAGTTTTAAGGCATTACTGGTATGTACCAACGCGAAGAAACTTAGACCTGTTAATGGGGTTTGTACATCTGAGGTTATACTACACATGGAGTAGCTACTTTTGTGAAACCTGTAAAAGAGTTAACTGGAAGAACCAAAAAACTAATCATCTAACATAACAATATTAGTTCCCTTTGAGCTGATGAAATATGTGAATTGTGTGCCAGCATGCCTTGTGATGTGCTCAGCATGCCCAGTGCGCCAGCACACAGAACTTCCAAAAAGCAGCCAAAACACTTTGTTCTATTCCTGCATCCTTTTGTGCTAAGTTTTCGTTGTAGAACAGGGAAATTAAATCTGTTAGTCTATGCTCATTACTAACCTCTCAAATCAATCCCAGTCAACATATTTTTCTTTCTTTCTTTTTTATTTATTATTGAGTTCAAAATATGTACAAATAATTATGAAATAACTACAAGATGGTTTCAGCGACAGGCTCAATCAAACCGAGGTGAAACCCAGCCAAGTGCTCTGCTTTGGGCTATAGATAACACAGAGCAAAACAAATAGCTCACTGTCAAAACAAACTAGAAAAGCTCACTATTCTGTTAGTTTTATGGATAATGTGTGGGACAAAAAATACTTAAATTCCCCTCAGATCTGAGGCTTACTCCCAAGTCTCAGGTAGGCATTTTTTTCTAAGTCTACTTGGACCTTCTCCAGCCAAAATCAAAATGTTCTGATGCAGTTTCAGACTGGAGAGCCTATTGAGAACTCATTATCTTCAAATAGGATTACACTCAGTTAATATGAGAACATGCACATTACAATATTACATAAAATCAAAAGTTCCAATTTGTTCACTACATGTAAATCCAATTCAAAATATTTCCATAACATATATCCGCTGGATGTTACACTATTTGTATGTCACTCTAGAATGGATTAACTCCATGACAGGCTAGTCTCAGTTTTTCTGCATTTGGTGTTTTTAAACAGTTTATATTTGTTATCATATCAAAGACAGGCTTGCAGTTTTCAAAAGGAAGAAGAGAACACAGCGCCCAAGGCTCTTCCAGCATTACATTTCTTATTCCATTTTATCTTTCTTGGTTTTGACTAATGTCAGTAACAGCTACTGGTAATAAACTGCTTGTTACAGCTTGCTCTTGCCTTCAAGCACTGGCTTTGATACATTGTCAGCCAATTGGAAGCATTT
The DNA here is from genome assembly GCA_025447955.1 of Psilopsiagon aurifrons. NCBI lineage: Eukaryota > Metazoa > Chordata > Aves > Psittaciformes > Psittacidae > Psilopsiagon > Psilopsiagon aurifrons. The sequence continues at coordinate 9,171 of JAOEHY010026389.1, read as the reverse complement.
CCTGATTACATTTCCAAATTGCTTGTTTATTGATCGAAAGTTAATAAAGCAAAAGACAACTTTTCGTCTTATATTAAATGAAAGGTTCCTTTGATGTTCAAATTATCCAATCAACCAACATGCAATGAAATGTGAGCATTTGAAAATTTTATCTGGAAAGCAAAATGTACTAGATAATGGTTTCTACTACAGCCACTGTGTCTAAGAGCTAATGAAAAATACCCACAACTTTAGATTTATTTCCTGTTGAAAAATAAACGACCTGGAATTTTGTTATTTTTAAATTGCTGAAAACATAAAAGTGCAAATATTTTGCATCTTTTATGACAAACTACAATTCCTACTACAGGAGTATTTGGGTAGCTGCAATAAACAAAATGATACACATTAAAATTTCCTCAGAGCCTGGCATTTGCATGCCAATCTATTTGCTTCTGGTGCTGTATTAAAACTGCTCTGCTCTGTCAACTATTACCATCCTATCCAAGAGGATGCTACAGTGTCCCTGGAATATTTATCTATTCAAGAGATGCCTTGTCTCCAAAACTGACCACAGGTCTAATCATTACGCTGCTTCTTCAAGAGGTTCTGCTTACACAGTGGTATTTATTTAAGCCATCTAGATTTAACAGCATTGTGTTTTTCAGAGGGTCAGGTACTTCTAGTGCTAAAAATTTGTCAGGCAATGATTTTCTGTCCAGTTTGAACTGGGAAAATGAGAGTGGTTACAGTATGTGATATGCAAAGTATGAACAAAAGAACAAAAATAATAAATAAGAGCAAATTTTAGTAAGTAAGCAAAAATGACCCCAGAAAAGGTACAGCCACATTATAGCTCAGACCTCATTAGGAGATTTGGATGTTTTATGGCAGAACAAGCTTGAAATGAGAACTTTTTTTTTTTTTTTTTTGGGGGGGGAGTATAATTGCACTAAAAATGAATGTGAGTTTTACTTTCTATGCTTCATCCTACACTATTGTAACAACAATTGAGTCCTTTACCCTGAGAACTGTATTTATATATCACATCACTATGAGCAAACTTAGTTTATCTACACTAAAGCAATGAATGTGATACTTGTCCCGTCAAATGATTAATAACCCTTTTCTGTTTGTTTCTTTTTTTTTTGTTTAGAAGTTTATTATTTCACTGTGACGGCACTAGCTTTGCTGCAGTAAATGCAAGTGTAAATGTACTGAAGCACGAGATGTCTACATGTCAGAACTAAAATCTGTTTGTTCCTTGAAATGAAAAGCCTAATTGAAATAGATTTGTAAAAGCTGGAACTCATTCTTCCAAAGACAGTATGTTGAACGTTTTGTTGTCCTTTTGATGCAACCCAACATACCATCTCTGAAGTCCTTAATGTCAGATAATGCTTACAAGCACAGTCAAAACTAAACAAAAAAAAAAAATATTGATGTGATGACAATCTGATCATCAGGGAAGAAAGGGAAATATGGATTTTATTATATTAGTGCAGATATCAAAGATGTTTTAGAAGAATGGTTTCATTTGGTCTGTAGCTATTTATTTTTTTCTTTCCTAATCTTGTGTAGGTAGATAAAATAGACATTTAGAGCAGACCACGAAAAGCAGAAACTGATTTGTTAGAATCCACTGCTGTGAATGCCAAACATAGTGGCAGTGGTCCAGATTCAAGATTTACCAATTTTTCATCGTTTGTGAAAAGGGATCAACATGAAATGCAAGAACGGGAAAACTACTGCTGAAGTGGCAGCAGAAGGTCAGAATCACCACCATTCATTCCTTGCACAAAGCATTAGAGAAGATGGCAATACCCACTGATTTTGAGCTGACTGCAGGAGCATGGCATGCTCTCTCATTCTTCTTATGTGCTTGCATTTCCTAAGCCTCTACTGACACCATCAATTTGCAAGCCTTCCTGTACCACAGGCTCTATGGCTCTTTTTCTACCGTCAGCAGATGTCAGAGTCAACAAGTCACAGTCTGCAAAGCAATTGTATCTGGCAGCTCTCATAAATATAGCATCTCCTGGACATGTGAGGTGCTGCAGACATGCAGCAAACTCCTTCATATGGGGTTCAACATCTGCACCCAGGAAACTAATCTGACAGGTACAACTCTAAAAGTACAGGGATATTTTTTTTGCTTGTTTTCTGCACAACAGAAAAAAAGAGGAAAAGAAAGTAACGAGAGTCCCAAATCACGAGCTGTCTCTCTTTTATTCACTTTTTATCCACTCTTTCCTAATATAAGGGGATTTTATTCCTGCCTTCTGTTCAGGAGCTCATGCTTTCCTGATTACTCCTCAGAGAAAAGAAGGATCAGGAAGCCAAAAACTTGCCTTTATGAGTGAAAATTCATACACGCATGTATTATCATGTCTGAAGCACAGCTCCTCAGAAAAAGGGACAAATATCACAAGACTTGCCATCAACTGAAAATAAATGAAAGCACTGCAAGCACCATGACTTGGTTTGTGGTTTTCCCTTAGAAATACCTTTTTTTTTGTGGGTTGAGTTATTCAGCTGATGGCAATTTTGAAATCTACCCAATGGGAGCTCTAGAAAAACATTCCAAGACTCATAACCTCAATTTAAAAAATTAAGATTGATCTGGGGCATTGTTCCCTTCATAAGAGTGGGATTCCCATTAATTTTTACATTTGTTGGAATAAAAATGTATGAAAAAAGAACCTAAGAAATAAAATTACTAAAATTAGAATGAAGTAGAGTTACCTTTCAGTTTATGCTTGGTTTTGCCCTATTTTAGACAATAGATAATAGAAGCCACTTAGTTCAGAAGCTCATTTTCATGCCAAAAGCTCTAATGACTGATGTGAATGAGTCATTTTCAACTAACTAAATCCTAAGCATCCATTTTTTTATTTTTTTTTTAAGTAAATAACCATGTGGATGTTTAGCTACCAAATATTTTTACTGTTCACAGTGGCAGCATTTTAATTACTGGTCAAATGTAGGTTTTTCTACTTGAAAATATATTTTGCACATTAATTTCCCTTCACAGCACATTTTGCACACTGGATTTATCATTCCAGTGTAAGAAATATCCAAAACCATGAATACAGGTGCTTAATCACTTTCTAACTGCATTACTCTAATATAGTTTTAATATCTCAATAATGAAGGAAAAAGTTCTGTAATATTCATGTTTCCTTATTCTGGTCATTTCAGTTTTAGGAACCATGCATTTTTTAAGGATGCTTGCTTTTGGTGTATGTAACTTTCTATATACCTACAGTTCCAAATCATTTTGAGAAGATATATTATTTCTACAAATAAACTATTTAAATGCTGCAACTCTTTTTTTTTTTCTTTTTTCCAAAGGAGCAATCTCCCCCATAACCAATCTTTCAGCAAATTATTTCCCTCTGAACCACAGATCAACCATATATTAGGTGTAATGGTGTAGTTAGATTTAATTCTAAACCAACTGCAATACCAGAGGCAATCTGAAACTCATGCCATTAATTGGATGCCAATTTTGTTTAATTTTAGTGAAAGCAAACTGCTGAGTACTGACAGAAGACAGAAACTACGACATGCAACATTAACCTTTCCCTTGACACACAGGAAATGTGCCTTGAGGTAGCCGCTTTAAGGTATTGACTTAGAATGTTGTCATTAGAAAGTTGTAGGGGCAAAGTCCAATGCACTCTGTGTGCACAAAAGCCATGGGCTTGTCTTTTTGTTTGATCTGTAGTGGCTGGAAATTTTACATTGCTCAAAGAGTTAACCTGCTTAGACACATTTGTGAATTTTAGCCATGAGGGACTTCTGTTTGCATCTAGGCAATTCTTTTAAAAACCTGCTGTCTCTGAAAAGGCTTTAGCTGTATGGACTCACAAACTGTGCAACATGATGACCCACATACCCCTCACTCGAGTTCCTTGTCCTCCTCCTTACTGTGTAAAGGGGAGTGTAAGTCCCATATTTATTTTAAAGACAGGGCTTTATGACTGCTCCTGTACTGCATAGCTTTTTTAGCCAATATGCAGTACTGGGCAAAGGTATTTCTCTTGTCTAATTTGTCACATAAGCACCACAAAACACTTGGTCCTTCATAGGGCTGTAGGAGTCTCAGCTGTCTAATAAATTCACCCTTTGCACGAGAAAATGTTTCAAAATGAAAAAATAAAAAGAGGTTTCAGGAAAAAATTAAATAAACTAGTGTAGCAAATAAGTAAAGATTATACTCGTAGGCAACCCACTGATCAAATATTTCTTAGGGCTATCAGGAATCTATCAAGGATACTGAGCCAGTTAGATAAAGAAATTACTGAAGAGTGATTTACTGAGTTGTTTAAGAGTCATGTTAGAAAGATTATTTTGCTCACAGCAATATGCTAGCTCTGTTTTATTTAATGATTAGTTAAAAGCTGTGGTAGAATATTGCATGTATGTAGAAGCTTCAGCCATATATTTAACTATCGGTTATGCTTACCTCTATGCTGTCAAGAAAATATTAATAATGCTATCAAAAGCTTAGCTTTAGAATTATTTCCTCTACTCAGTGTCAGCATTAAAGCAATACCGAATGTTAAGACATCAGCATATTTTAGGACATTACCATTTTGCTAGGAAGCTTCCATCCTTTGGACATTTAAAACACTGGACATCTGGCCAGAAAAGATCTGAAAGGATTGTCCATGATTTGAGGTCCAGGAACCAAGAAATAAGGATAATTATGATGTTCATTCATCTTTGACATATTCTGAGCATTTCCATTGAGCAGGCAAGAGGACTGTATGCTACAGAGAATAATCCCTATCTGGCAACTCCCTGCGCAGACTGTTGCCCCTTTCTGAAGGTCACTCATCTTTTGAGCTCCACAAACTCAGAACTGTAAGGAATGGCCACTCTCAAGAATTTCCCTCCTCTCTACTTCCCAGTCTGAAGTCAATACCATCTTCCTCTGCTGCTAGACTCAGAGGGGAGCCTTTTGCACCAATTAGAACCCATGAAATTCTGAAATGAATCAGTCTCTTTCCATCACCACTTGCACTTATTGCTTCCCTTCACGTCTATGTTTCATTGTGCAAAAGAACAACTGGGAATTTTCATTAATGTCTATTTTTTAAAGGATAGCAGAAGTTAATTGAGTTATTTTTTATTTCTTCTACTTCAAAACATTATCATTTTCCTGATTTTTTTTAATGAATTCATCACTAGTTTCCCCTAAATGTTGGATTTCAGTCTTCAGTCTTTCTGTATTCCTTACCAGCATAAGGTGAGACCTGAACTTATTTAAGACCATGTTAAAAATTTTTTAACAGACAAATGTAAAAGAAAACAAGAAAATTAATTTGCCTGCCTGTAGCTGTAATTCAGGACTAAGAAGTATTGGCATTTTGTTCCCCACAGAGCACTCAAGTAGAAAGAGTTGCCAAACACTCCTAATGGTTTCTGATAAATCATTAACAGGTAAGCTTAGCGAAATTCTGAATACATTTCATCTTAATCTTCATGATGTGAGTTGCTGGATTTTCAGGGGTTACAGGTGAGGAAGGCGTTAACTTAGGAGCCATTTTTCTTCCAGCTTCCTTTCTTTTGGCTCAGACCTCAAGGTACAATGAAGCACAGGCACAACTTTCGTTCTTGCAGGTGTCTGCAATATTAGTTTGTTAACTTTATACAGGTGAACATGCTCATTACTTGTAAAATAATAGGAAGCCATCTCAGAAGTTAATTGATACCAGCATTGCAGCAAATTATCTTAAACAGCAAACATACATAGTATAAGCTCTGGAATGAATGCACTCTAATAATAGATATTTCCAGTCTCTGGATTATGATGGATGTGCCCAGCAGGGATAAATTACTTCTCTCCACAGCATGACTGTGCCTAGGAGACACATGCTCTGTCTTGTGTACTTTTATCTTTCACTATACTTCACAGAATCAGAGCAACATCAACATAAAAATGTTCTTGTTTGCTTGCCCCACATAAAAGACAACATACAACTACCCTGTTCTTTGCAACACCAGGCTATACCCACTGAACTATAAGCCCATCTTCCCAGGCAAGTGCAAAGGCACATTTCATTTTGCTGTTAGGTTTGCTCCGCTGTGCTTTGGGTATTCCCTTGGGGCTGGTATCTAACACAGGGAAGCCTGACATTTAATGGATGGTGTACACTCTGGCTTCCCAAGTCTGGTCCAGCAAGCACATAACCATAGTGGCTGGGCCATTTAAAGGCTACTGATGGGGAAGAGAGTGACATGATGTCTTTCTGCTATTACTGTTATTAAGTAGGTATAGCTGTAAGTGCTTAAGTTATGTTTTCTTGCCTCTGGTTAGAAGACTTAGACTAAGTTAAGAAAGGAAAACTATTGCTAAAGGCCAGTGAAAATCTTGTGCTTATTGAGACCTTTTAAGGTGTGCAGCTGTCTCCCAAGAGAAATAACAAAGATCCCTTTGCTTGAAATATTTAGGCTTAGAAAGTAGAGACCATCATAAAATGTACAAGAATTAATCATTCTCTATTCTTAGGAAGATGTATGTGCAATAACAAGCCTTCCCCATCTTCTAGCTTTGTGATGTTAGTTCCCGTTTGTGTATCATCTCTAGATTTAAGAATCTTGTTAGCCATCAGTTCTTAAGGAGATAACATACTTTCTCAGTGTTGATAGGTAGAATGACAAATCACCAGTAATATTAACCCTTCATTTCCCAATACTACAATATTTTTGTGACAACTTCCACTTTGAACAGGCTTCTAATACAAACCCTCAATGTGTAGGATCATAAGACATAAACAATCTTCTGTCTCAAGTAAGTAAGAAATTTTCCTGATTGTACAGCAATTATCAATTACAGACATGTTTGAACCTTCTTTTAAAGCATAGGGTAAACCCTGGCTTTGCAGAAAAATAATAAAAGCATTTACAGTCATGAACCCTTGTTCAATGCAGCAGGCTAGAAGAATCAGTAATATTAATAGAGTCCTCCTACATCCAGACAACAAATAATTCAGTCGTATCTTGAGTTTTTGCAGTGGGAGAATAAAGAAAGAGCTGGTAGAAAATAGCCTAGTATCAAATGATCACCAATTTATTCATCTTAATTAACTGGAAGAGAAGCAGCTTCTGGGGTGAGGGGGTGGGAGGACTGTATCCTTTCCCATTAGCATCACTTGGTACAGCATTGGCATCAAGCTATGTGCTGGCACAGCAGCTGTACCATGATGCAGCTGCCACCCCCACCAGCACAGCTGCATCCAAGCTTGTAAAGATCTCAATTTCAAAAGGATAAACTTTGAAAAATTAAGGAAACTAGTTAATGAGGTCAACTGGATTAAAGAGCTTAGGGATTTTAATGTGGAGAAGGCGTGAAATTTCTTTAAATCAAAGGTGTGAAAACTGTCTGGAACTTGCATCTTAATCAAGGGGAAAATCTTGTAGGGAAGGACTCCAGAGCAGCCTGGATAAATAACCACTTCTGAAAGGGCAGGAGAAATAAGCAGATAGCCTAGAGGGATAGGGGGGTATTCCATGCCTGAAAAGCCAGGAAATAGAGAAGTAGAGATGAGTGCCAAAAGTCAAGCTGAATTAGACCTTGTAAATTAAAACAAACAGCATAAAGTTATCCCCCCCTNNNTGCTCCCCAAGCCATGTATGTATAAATATAAAAGAAAACAAAGAAGGAGAAGCTCAACCACAGTGTAGTGAATAAAGGGCCAAGAACAAAATATTCATGTATGGTAATAAATTTAAATCAAATGTATTGTTTTCTGTAAGGACAGAAGTGCTGACTATGGGAAGTGAGGACAGGCTGGAAAGTAGAATATGCAGGCTGAAAAGAAGGCTGAAATCCCAATGCAATTATTTTACACAGGCCTAAATGTTTCCATCCCCAAAACAACCAAATAAGAAAGTGCATTAAAGTACAGGTACGGTGGCAGTGATCTGAGAGCATCTGTTAAGTGGAGTTACAAAGTTCCTGACAAGCATATAGAGCCCTTATATTTTAGATGATGGTGGGGACATAGGATAGCTTAAATGCTGGATGCCCATTAGTTCCATTTTAGTATTTTGTAAGGCTACAGGGAAGGTCTTTAAAGCAAAATTAAGGAACACACATAAAACAGAACATGGACTTTCCAAGGGGATTTCTCTCCAGATTAACTTGATCTGTTTCTTTGATAACTGATTTCCTAGACTAGGGAAATGCAGTAGCTTTAATTTAATTGGGATTCAGTAAAGAATTTGATTTAGCACCATTTGCAAGGTAGTTCAATGAACTTTGGTAAAATGCAGGTAACCAGACTCTCCAAGCTAAGAAAGAAAAAATATCAGTAAGTCTGACACAAATGCAACCTGCTCTCCCTTCCCCCATCCTGAATCAGTTCATACTATTGGAAAAAGTAAAAGTAAACTAAAACCATCACACTTTAATTTTGTTTTGCACCATAACACAGAGCTAATTGATACAGAGAGAAATGTCTGCTGCATTAACCAATTTCACGTTATATTTATTAATGCATTAGCTGGACACAATATTGCTTGTTTTTTCAGTAGAATTAATGAAACAAAATGAAATTACATCATTAGAAAAATATGTTCACTTTAAGTACATCATATAGAAAATAGGTGAAAAATGGTTATAACTACCCCAGCGCCCAAATGAATCAAGCATAGCAATAGATTGCAGGAAATCCATGTTTTTGTTTAAATGTATTAACTAGAGAGGCCAACTGAGATTAGTGTAGGCAAGCCATCCCTGGATGCTGTCTCATTTACAGCACTGCCTTGGAGAATAACGTGCTGGCGCATATTTCTGTGTTGTTGACTATGGTTCCACTCACTCTCCAGCTGGGAAGATGTGCTCAATTTTTTATTGTAATGGGTGTTTTTATACTTCTACTTCCTCTGTTTACATAAGTGTTTGAATGAAGTCTGTCTAATTTGCGGTGGATTGATTGTGCTCAGAAGAGTTCTAAACATTTTTGGTGAATCAGTTATGTTCCTTGGTTTGAAACGACAAAAAAAAAAACACACAAAAAAAGAAAAAACAGAAAAAAAAAGAAAAGCAATGAAAAAAAAGAAGGAAAGAAAAGAAAAGAAAAAAGAAAAGAAAAGTGAAGAATGTAAGAAGACATTTTTCTCAACACTCTTGTGAGGTAGCTTTCCTCTGTGACAAAGTATCAAATGAGCCTTGGGCAT